>PDHQ01000010.1:116139-143969 GCA_003339415.1 Ophiocordyceps camponoti-saundersi (nom. inval.)
AGAGTTTGGTGGGTCCGGGCGGCGGGGGGGGTGGGCGGGCGGGGGGCGGGCCCCGCACGCCGGCCCGCGCGGGGGGGGGGGGGGGGGGGGGGGGGGGGAAAGGAGGTAAGTCGAGGCGGCGGCTCCATGCCAGTCCATCCGCCGGTGCACGAGGGAGAGGAAATATGTACATTTCTCATTGTTTTTTCTCTACACAGAGACGTCCATCGTTTGCTTGTTCTCCTTCTTCGCTTAGCAGGCCAGGCTTCGTCAAAGGAGAATATCGTACGGAGTCCAGTAGCCAAAACGACGGCAGCTCGGCAGAAATACCAGCACACGCACACAGAGGAGGGGGCGCGCGCGAATCATCAGGTGGCAAGGCCTCGTGTCCGCACCGTGTGGAGGGGAAAAGAAACGACTCGTAAGTAATGTGTGTATAGGGTAGGGTGAGCCTGATGTCATCACTGGGGAGATGTGCCTGCCTGTGGCACTTCTGTGTTATTCTGGTGATACAAGAAGAAAGGCTGTTTTTTTTTTCTTTTCTCCTTCCCCAAAGATCTGTATCATGTCGTGTGCGGGCGGATATTTACCTACAGCCTACTCTACAGGTTATATTGTGTTATTCATAGTATCTGTATTGTGCCGTAGTAAGTTCACTAATATATATGTATGTATAATACATATGTATGTACACAAAGACGGCGTCCAACCCTGGCTCGATTATTGTTTGAAGAAGAAACTGATTACGAGCAGAAATTCAAGCCTCTCTGACCTGGGCCACTCCAGCCGGGCAAAGGAAGGCAAAACCAGTCTCGTGGGTAGGTATTGTACATGCGTAAGTACATAGCGCACTCCCCATGGAATGAGCCCGAGCCCAGAGGCTTAGGAGCAGCAGCCCCTCCCTCCTGACGCTACAACGAGACTGTAACGTCCCTGAGAGTGAGCGACAAACAAGCTTGCAAGGACGGATTATGTTGTATAGATATGTATGTATGTATGTATTATGTTGTATGAGTTACTCGGCTGCAGTCCGCGGACAAATGACGAGCTTGCTAAAGAAAAGGCCATGACGAGAAGTTATCACTCTCGCACGCTCACTCTCTCGTCATCATGATGCCCTAAGAATCGCTATCGGAGACGCCGTCTGATTTATGCATATATATGTACAATAATACATACATATGTATGTACATATGTATGGTTTAACAGTTCAACAATGCTAGCCCCCGTATCCATGAATAACAATTCGTATCTAGCAACAGTTCCTAACAGTAGGTACCCAAGTAGGACTGTAGGAAGCACTAGGTAGTTAGGGCAGAGGGGAAATATCATCAGTCAAAGAATAAACAAAACGTAGGCAGGTAAACATGAAATAGCTCTCCCTCTCCCTCCCTCTTTGTGTACCTACATATGTATGTATGTACAGTCTTTCCTTTGTTTTCATTTATGCATGTTATGTGCTCCGTATCATCTTCCTCTCTTTGTTAGCAAGCTGCTATGTATGTACAACTTGACTGTAAACTTCCCCCGACGTCAGCTCGTCCCCAAATCACCAATCGCATGTCAGACTGATGCACCCTCCTACCCTACAGCGAAGCCCATAATGAAGCCATCCTCCCATCGATGAAGCCGAGAGAAAAAAAGGACTCTCAATAAGAGAGAACAAACAAAGATAGAATAGGTTTCGAAATCTTGGCATCCTATTGTCGCTCCGTCTTCCCCTCGTTTCCCTCCCCGTTAAAAGAAAGAAACACCTTGATCAGTGGCGCCCTCCTGACCATCGACATCCAATTCCCACCACCGGCAAGCAGCCATCGATATCCTACTTGAACCTCGTCGCACCATCTGCCCATCAGGGAGCTGATGGAGAGGCCCGTCTTGTTTCTGATTCTGCATCTTCTTCTCTCCCCCTTTTTTTACCCCTCTTTGCTTCTTCCTTTGCCCCCCCTCCTTCTCCTCCTCCGAGCTGACTTACGCCGCCGATCACCGCCGGTGGCGACACTTATTCGCACATACTATGGTGGACATGCACACGTGAGTCTCTCGTCACATCTCGACCTCATGCGAATGCTGTATTGTATTTTCCAAGACTGTACATTAAAGTGCACACATATATTCAACCATCCATGTATACAAGTTGGTCAGTTCATACACACAATCACACACATACCTACCTAGATGATACGTACATAAGAAATACAGTGTGCACATGCTCTTCTTCAGCCGTCTTAGGCCGACGCCGTGGTCTCATGTAAACTTCCACGACTCCTCTGCTCCGCCCTCTATAAGCCTAGCCTCGGAACATTGTCGATTATCAGGCACGAGTCCGTCATGAGTCCCGACAGGCACGTCATTGCATTGCTTGGTACTAGGTAGTCAAGAAACTCATGACCACTGTCCTCTATCCTTGAGGTAACCAGGAGGGCCTCCTTTCAGCTGAAGCCTGTCTGCCTATGTACATACATGCTTGCCACTCTTTGTCTTGGAACGATCAAAGGCCGCGGTTAAACCACACCTTGCCGTCCCTGCCACCTCGGCCGTGGAACTCGTCCTCGAGCCTGTCGGCCGAAATCTGCTGCTGCTGCGGGAATACTGCGAGCGCCAGCGGCAGTACCGCAAAGGCAGTGGCAGCAATCAGCCCGAGGTTGATGCCGATGGGAATCGTTGTCGCTATCCTCGGCCTGGCCTTGACCCATTCCCTCTCCATCAATCTCCTGTACCACGCTTGCTTGTGCTGCACATAGTAGAGCACCATGGGCGGCAACACCATGACCGGGCTGCTATTGAAGACGCGGCTCGCGGCCGTCTCGTACACCGCCAGCTTGGCCGCCTTGCGACTCTTCCCCAGCGACGGCACGTCTCGTTCCGATTTGCCCTGCTCCTGCAGCCGCCGTTTTTCGTCAGCTGAGAGTACGGGCCGGACATCGATGCCGGTCGATATCTCGCCGCGCCGCATGAGGTAGGCGTTGAGGGCGCCGGCCGAGGCGACGGCGGCAAAGGGCACGAGCCGGCCGAGCACGTTGCGCGTGCCGACTGACACCCGGAGTCGGGGCACCAGCCGGTTCAGGCCGAGAGCGACGGAGCACGATGCCGTGACGGCCAAGACGTACGACTTGGCCAGCATCGCCGTCGTCATGGGCGACGACTTGTTGGCGTTTGCACTGTTGACGGCCACATTAACCGACTGGTTGGCCACCTGCCACGCCACCGTTCCCGCCGTCTGCAAGCCCGGCTGCAGCATGCCCGCCGTGACGATGAGGTTGGTGATGACGAAGCATGACATGCGCAGAGGCAGGAAGACGGGCTCTCCCGTGTCTGAAGAAACAAGACATCTTTAGCCTATGCCACCTCCTTGGTACGATTGGCGGCATACCTGGGTGCAGCGTTGAGTCGACAATCTTCTTGGCCTGCCACAGCTCCGGCGTCATGTGCTCCGTCCTGCCCGTCTTGTAGTCGGTCACGAGCCTCTTGGCCCTTTCGAGCCCAGACTTGCCGGCAAACAGAGTACTGGCGAGGTCAGCGCCGCCGCCGCCGAGCTTCGGCACCGGAAGAAGCCTCACCTGGGATCGGTGATGCCGACTGCATGCCGCACCCGGCCCCAGTAGGTGCTCAGGTCATACTGCGAGACGGGCAGCTCGCGCGAGCCCGGCAGCGACGACGACATGGCGGAAGTTGTCGCCGTCAGAGATGCGACGATAAGCGATGGCCGATGTCGGCTTTAAAGTATGCCGCTTAGAGCCGGGGGCGCGATTCTTTCTGTGAAGACTCGTGCAGCTCAATTAGCAAGGTAAGAAGCGTTTCGTATCTGCCGCAACATTATTGATAGCTTTGAGCACTGCGTTTTCACCTAGGTTGATGACATGCTCTCGCTGCTGTCGTGACGAGAATCCAAGAACAAGACCAAAGTTGAGGTGATGAGCATAGTACAGTATCAGAAGCGAACAGTTACTGTCTTTATCTGCATCTCACCGCTTACCGATTTCACTTACATAGTACCTACCTAGGTATTCAGGGGACGAAACTATGGAGACAGGCTGACAGCCAAGTCATCCCGTTTTCTTTCTACGCATAGCGTAAGACGAGACATGAAAATGCTCAGCAGGAGGGAATGTCTTACACACGCAGTCTGGTCAGGCAAAGAAATACTGCAGCTCTCACTATCGGGTATCATTTCGACCAGCTTTAGAATCGTGAAAAAAAAACAACTCTTTCTTTCGGCATTGAAGAGCCTCAATCGCGACCACGCCAGGAGTCGAACCTGGAATCTTCAGAGAATTTGTATAACCGAAATCTGACGCCATAACCATTTGGCCACGCGGCCAACGAATACGACAATCGTGGTTCTTAATACTGTATAAGATAGCGTTTCACCAATCCTTCCCATCAAGACAAGCTCCGACATATCTACATATACAGGAGCCAGGTTTAGCGAAATTTTTTGTATGTAGGCAGATTTCATAACTGCCGACCAACTGACGCCAGTGGCGCAATCTAGAAGTTCAGTTGCTGCGCGTTGCGTTTGCTAGGGCGTATGTACAATGTATCTGCCCAGGAGCACTAACGACTCCGACTTCGGAAACCGACGGCGATCACTGATCAGTGATCACATATCAATGGTGTCGGAGAGGCTAGACTCTAGATCTACCTACCTCCAACCTACTACCTACCTACTAGCTACTGCTATCCTACCTACCTTTCAAAGCGGCATCTTGTTCGTGAACACTTCGCCGTTTGACCTCAGGCGGGTGATTGTGTGCCTGCCCGAGACAAACAGGTAGGTACTTGACCTCAGGAACGATCGCAGCCGGGAAAAAAAAAGCTTTGATTCAAAATCAAAATCAGCCCTTGAAAATCCTTGTCTTCGCACGAAAAGCTTCTCCCCGAGCCTTTCATCCTTAGGCATCAAGTCGGGAGTGTGTGCCTGAGGCCAGCCGGCAAATTGTAGACGTTATCGATCAAAGATAAGGCATCTACCACCTGCCTCTCTACAGGTCTTTCCACCCTGCCCCCGCCGCCCTCGATATCTTCCCTGCCAAAGCTCTTCTTCTCCTCCACAGCCTTTTCATCCCATCATGCCCATTTAGCAACGACCTGTTGTCGCTGACGCAAATCTGAGGGCGAAATGCCCCTCAAGAATCAGGATAGGTTCACAGACAGCCTTTCTCGGATCGGTCATAGAATGAGATCCTGGATCGCTGTCGATAGGATGGACACATGTTCTGCTGCTGCGGCACACAATGACGGAAAGGACGAGTCTCTTCGTCTTCCCCGAGATGCAGCAGAGGAGGCGGACGAGTTGCCTCCGTCAGATCACTCGAGCGTGGCTGCACCTCGACAAGCTTCTTCTTTTCGGGAGCATGAGGTCGTCGTATCGTCGAGCCCGACGCAGCCTGAAGCTTACGAAGCTGCTCCTTACGAAGAATACGAGCTCGCCAGATCGCCCACGTCGAAACAGCGGGAGTATCCTATCTACGCGGAAGACGACGCAGAAGTACAGTCTTCCATATCCAAGACTCCTCCAAACGCCTCGGAGTGGTTCGTGGCAGACGAAGCTCCTGTGCTAAAGTGGCCTGGCTTGCAGCAGGAGGAGGCTGCCAGTCAAGCAGCTGAACAGCCGACATGGGAATCGTTGCTGCACAAAGTCCCCCGACATCCCTTGGCCGCATTCGCCGTGCAACAGAGAGCCCCTAGCATCCAGTCCGTCAGGAGGTCCTGGAGCATCAGCGACGTCGACCACGATGGGGCCCAGGAGATTGAAACCCCGAAGCGCGTGGCTCATGGCGCTGGAGAAGGTGATGACAGGAGCATGCCAAGCGAATGCCTCATGCAACGATGGCTCGACGAGGACATCCCATTCCTCTCTTTTCAATGGGACGATGTCACGCGAGATGACAGATGCGACGTGGACGTCTGCACTGGGAAGCTGCTTCCTGAGACCCAGTACGAGGAAACTCTCATAGCACAGATCATGGGACCTTGCCTGTCCGCCAAGGACATCGCGTGGAGGCAAACCAACATGACATCATCGCTATACATTTCGAGAGAGATTGAACTTCGGGAGAGACTGGCTCATAGATTGAAGGCGTGTGCCAGCAACACAGCCATGCGTCAAAGCCAAGCTGCGACTTCAGTTGAGAAGGCGGAAGAGTCGCAATTCCCAAAGGCCCACTGCACCATCCGACCGGCCACGGAGAAGGACCTGGATCGCATTGTAGAAATCTTGGAGCTTGAAAGAAACCGGGAAGACTGCCGCCAAGTCTTCCGCGCCGACAGTTTCTGTGCTGAAGACATCCGGGCCATCTTCCGAGGCTGCCGCAGAGACAATCGTCCTTTTTTGGTGGCCACGCCGCAGTCGACGGAGGAAGAACTCATGGATCGATCTAAGTGGCCCAAGCAGTCGGAAGCGGTTTACCAAAAGTATCTCGAGTTCGTAAGAGCCAACGGCGAGGACAAGCCGCAGCCCGTTGTTGGATTCGCCTATCTTTATGACGTGAACTTGGGCCTCGGACACTGCCTGGAGACGCGACACAGCGCCTACATGCGCGTGTTGATCGACCCGAGCCATAGAAGGAAGTTGTACGGTACAGCGCTGATGGACCGCATGCTACTCTCAACGTCTGCCTTGCATGTGAGCCTCATCGACTATAGGTGGAATTGTCCGAACCCGGACAAGATTTACGAGCATCCGGTGACATGGAACGAGCGGCACTTCGCCAGACTTTACATTGAGGTATTCTGCGAGAGCGATGCTATGGCTGAACTTAAGTGGCGAGCGGCGATGCTCGCCAAGTTCAACTTCAAAGAAGTGGCACGGCTGCGAAAGGCGTTACGGTTGGAGCGGGGCAGCATGAACTGGCTGGACATGATGATTTGGGAATTCGAGGCTCAGCTGTTGGATGACCTGTGATGGTTGTACGTGGCTGGTTCGGGGAAAATGGGTTCGAAAGGGGCTGACGATGGCTTGTTGTTGAGAGTGACGAGAGACAGCGGTTTCATCGCTGACAGCAGTGGATTGGCTGGTGGAATCTCACGTGTGAAGGGTGGAGGAGATGGATGTGTAATTGTCAGAGGGCTAAGACAAGAGTGGGTTAGGCGTGTGTTTTTGTTATCCCTTGAGGCGTGCAGGCATCACAGCAACGTATCCGCAGCCTAGGAAACGGAATTCCTATTAGGAAAAAGGGCTATATCTAGGGCAATATATAGGATATAGGAATAAAGGCTTATTTATAAGGGCATCACGGCATAAGAGGCAGATACGGATAGTCTTTATTATATATATAAAGATAACGATAATTCCCTCCGTTTTAAGAGGGTAAGTATATTAATTAATATAATTTGCACGCCTCCTCCTTATCTAATAGTTATAAGCCCGGTTAGTGCTCTCTAATTTAATTTATTTAATTCTGCTATTTTTATAGCCTATATAGCCTATACTTTATAAATTTACTTAATTAATTAAGCCCTTATAAAAGTAAGGCTATTATTACTTTTTTTAGCGGACTTATAACCCCTAAATTTATTAATTTTTAATAATAATTAATAATAATTTTAAATAATATAATAACTAATATAATAGTAAACTTTACGATATTAGTTAAACTTACTTTTATTTTTAAGAACCCTAAGGATTAAACTAATTAGTACTAAGATATTATTAATACGGTATAGGGCTATAATATCTAGTTTTTTATAAACCCGGAAATATAAGAGACCTTTATAAAGCCGGATTAACCGGAAATCCCGTTTATAAGCTTAAAAGGTCGAACGAGGAGTAAAACCCCTAACCCTAAGACTCTTTAACTACTTAGAGAAGAGTATAAAGTATTTACTTTTCCGAACTTCTAAGAAAACCTAAAGGAATACTATCAGATAAGGAAGGTATTAGAAGGGATAAATCCCTTTATCTAAGCAGGCCTCTTATTAGCCTATTAGTCCTTAATTTAAGGGGACTTTTTACTAAGGGAGAAATTAGTAACGCTACGTGCCCTTATATAGCTTAGTAATACTACTAAATATAAACTCGCTAAGGATAAGTTACGCGACCTATTCTTATAGGATCCCTTAAAAGAAGATATTAATAACTAGGTTACTTAATTAATCTAAGCTTAGCGGATTTGCTTATAACTTAATAGCGTAAAGTTTACCGATAAGGTATATATTAAATATTTTATCTATATAATAAGGGATCGGTATCCCTTATTTATATAAATAATATAATATAACCTTAATTTAGTCCGCCGTAAAAATTATAGAAAGGCTCCTTAATTTATTAACGTTTTTTAGGAGTTTAAGAGGGCTAATTATAGGGCCCCTAAGCCTAATCGGATCGAGAAGAAAATAGCTTTCGTTATTTATAATAATCTTAAGTAGCAGATAAAGGCAAATACCCTATAAAATAGGGATTAAAATAGCCGCCCGGTAAAACGGGCCCCTCCCCTTTTTTCTTTAACTAATAACCTTAGAGAGCGTAACGCTTAAGTTTATACTTAGTATAAACGAAAATATCTTTAAAAGTTTAAAAGGAAGGAAAATTACTAAAGAAGGTGCTTTTATATTCTCCCTAATTTAATCCCTTATTTTCTATAAGATTAGATTAATCTTAACGATAACCTTTTTTAATAGGTTATAGATAAGGTAGCCCGCGATCGATCGACTTAACGGAAGGTTAATTAATAGAAAAAGGAAAATAAAGGAACTACTAGCTAACGGAGGGATAAGGAAACCTCGGGTATCTTTATAGCCCTAAGGAATCCCGCTTTAAAGGGTACGGAGATAAAAAATAGCGTCCTCCTTAATAGGGGGTGCTTAATATATATCTTTAACTCCCTTAATTAGTTCGATATTTTTAACCCGAATAGCTAGGCCGATCTTACCATTATTATAACTAAGGTTACTACCTCGGGGGTAAGTATAGTTATACTTATAATAGAAATAGGTTATCGTATAACTCTTACTAATATTAGGTTTAACCTTAACTTTAATACTAATCTTATCTTTTTAATAGTCTTTACGGAAAAGGGTTATGCTTAGAATAACCTTATAGGCCGATTTTATAATCTAAGGAATAACGTAACCTTTTACTATACGGTTACGAGGATTAGGTAGCCTTAGTTATAAGTTATTAAACTAACCCCTATAGCCTTACTTAACTTACGGGTTCCTTAACTTATCGTTAAGATAGACGAGGACCTATAGCACGCATAGATAGGCCACCTAGGCGCCGAGGTATAAGCCTCGCTAGGTAAGTTACTAGGGGTTAGTATTAATAAGGCTATCCCGATAACTAATTATAAGATCTATATAACTACTAAGCTTAGAAAGGAGAGATTACGGGTACCTCGTTAGGCCTTATAGCCTTAACGTCCCTAGGCTATTATCTCTTTTAACCTATTCTATATAGGACTAGGCTATAATAGATTAGCTTATTTAGCCCTATTTACTTATAGGCTTACGGGAGAATAAAGGGGGTATAATATCCCTTATAAAACTAACCTACCCGGTATATAAGTTAAATTCGTAGCCTATATCGCGAGATCCTTTAATTTAAAGGTCTTAATTATCCTTACGGACTACGAGAAAGCCCTATTTACTAAGGCCTTCCGTAAAGATATATCTTTTAAAGGTATTAATATTTAATTTACCTTACTAGTATATATATATTAAAACGGTTATACCGAATAATTAGGGGGTATTATAACTTATACGGCTATATACCTCCTTATATAATTAGGATTCCCTTATAACTTATAGCTAATAGCTATATATATAGCTATCTACCTCCTTAATAGGATACCTTATAAGGTAGATAGGGGGGTGGCTATATAGCCGATTAAATAAAGGCTTCGTTAGCTTAAGACTTATAACCCTTAATAGGAGGGTTATCCGTAAGATTATCTTATTTAAGACCTACGGTATATTAGAGCTTATAGTTATAAGGCGTTTCCGATAACGAGGAAAGCTATAAGGGGCCTTTAAAGTAAATTCGATCTAAAAGCTTATATTAGCTATTTAGCCGGTATCACCTTCTCCTCGTAATACCTAATCTAGGTGCCCTCCTTAAAGAGGCACTCCCTAATTAGCACTTCGTTTATAACCTTTAATAAGAAGGTATTCTATAGCTAGGACTATAAGGATACCCCTTAGCCGGAAGAAGCCCTTCGTTAGGTTTCTTTAGTTAAAAATCTAAAGGAGGAAGTTAATAATAATAATCTCTTCGGGCCTTTATAATAAGAAATGCCCGGTATACGTGACTAGGCCGGTAACGATACTTAGTCTTAAGAAACGTTTAAAAACGCGTTTTCCGGCCCTTCTAATTAATCTAGCGTTAAAGAGCGGGATAACGGTTATCCCGGCGCCGGACCTATAGATCCCTTAGCAAAAGAGGCGGAAATACCCTCTTACACGCCTCTTACCCCTAACTCCCTTAATTAAATAGGGAATTCGGCCTTTATCCTCTCTTAAGCCTTTATAGATAAGCCCTATCGGGACTATTTACCGGAGCCCCCTCTTACGTATAAAAGGGCTTACGGTAGGCCCGATAAGGTATAATAGCTAGAGGCTATAAAGGTCGAATTAATAAGGATAGAGGACTATAAAGTTACTAAAGAGATCTCGACGGCCGCTATACCTTAAGGGTAGCGGTTAATTAATCTTAAATAGGTCTTTATTTATAAGTTTAACCCTTAAGGCTTCCTTTAGAAATATAAAGCCCGCGTTATTATATACGGAAACGAGTAACTGCTAAACGAATTATCCGTTTACGCTTATACGCTAGCGGTACGAACGTTCCGGCTATTAATAGCCTTAATAGCCTATTTTAACCTTAAAGCTTAATAATACGACTTCGTAAATATATTTTATAATAGTAACCTCGACGAAGAGGTATACTATAAGATACCTCCCGGCTTTAATAAACTAGGCAGGGTATAGAGATTAAAGAAGGCCCTATACGGGCTAAGACGTTTACCCCTACTTTAGTATAAACTACTTATAGCTTAGTTAAAGGAATAAGGCTATAAAGCTATTTCGGAAGATCCTTATATTATAACGAATAGGAAGATTATCGTTTTCTTTTATATTAATAATCTTATAGCTTTATTTAGGAAAGATTAAATAGATAAATATGCTAAGTTTCGATAAGCTATTAAGAAGGCCTTTTAAATTAAGGATTTAGGGAATTTTCGCTAGTTCTTAAATATTAAGGTTATTAGGGATAGGGCTAATCGGCGTCTATTCCTAAGCTAGAAGTCCTATATTTAAAAAGTTATAATAAAATTTAAAAGGCTCCTAGGAAAGAAAACTCGGCCTTAGCTAATAATACTTAAGAAGATCCCTCCTTTTAAAGGGGAGGTAATAGCTAAAAAGATTAAGCGATATTAAGCTATCGTCGGTAGCTTAATATACGCTATAATTATTACTTAAGCGGATATTACGTTCGCTATTAGCCGCTTAGTATAAGGTCTTATAAATCCCGGCCCTTAATATCTATAATCTATAGTCTACGTTATAGAATTCCTTCGTAATACTTAGGACCTCTTAATCGGCTACGATAGTAACGATTCGGCTATTATAGCTATATCTAACGCTTCGTTCGGGGATAACTACGACCGAAAAAGCACTAGAGGCTTTATTATCCGAGTCTTTAGGGGTATAGTTATCTTTAAATTAGGTAAATAAGATACTATTATAACCTTATCTATAGAGGTAGAGTTCCTAGCCCTCTCTTACGTTATTAAGGAAGTTAGAGCCTTCGAGAGGCTCTATAAGGAAATAGAATTTAAGCCTATATAAGATATTACGGTTTACTATAATAACTTTTAAACGATTAGGCTAATTACGGAGGAGAATTTAAAGCTAAAGATAAAGCTCCTCTATATTAATATATACTCTTATTAGTTATATTAAGAGGTTTAGTTAAGCTATACGAAGATTAGCTAGATAGAAACTTTTAGTATAATAGCGGATAGACTAACTAAGCTACTCTAAGGGGAGAAATTCCGCACTTTTTAGAAGGAAATTAGCCTTATTATACTATACGTTAATAAGAGGGTTAAAAAGAGGGAAGAAAATACCTTTAATTAACCCTTTTTACTTAGCCTAAGGGGAAGAAAATACCCTCTAAAAGGCCGTTTAAAATAGGTAATTATACCTATTTACTCTTTATCTTATATACCGGATCTAGACTTATATATCCGCGATTAACCTTATTAATTATAACCCGGGCGTTACTCCGGATTATTATTATTTTTTTATTACTAAACCGATCTTTTTTAAAATCGCTATATATACTCGTTTTATTACTCCCTAATCGCTATCGCGATTATTTTCTTATTAGTTAAATAATACCCTTATCCTAGGATTATCTTTTTTATCGTCTATTTTAATCGGGGAGATTACCCTAAAATACTATAAACTTACGTTCGCGATATCTTCGTTTTCTCTACGAACTTTTCCTTTCTAATATTTTTAACTTATCTATTACTTTCTTTATCGTTAAGGTAATACGGTAAACTTATTAAAATATATAAAAAGATAAAAAGTTAGTAATACCTAAAAGTATTACTAATAAGACTAATTAGGGAAAACCCCTAGCTAGGTAATTTAGCTAGTTTACTATAATAAAGGGGCCCTTAATCCCCTTATTATAGCTATTAGCTAAGCTACTTAACTAAAGGCCTCCCCTATATAATAGTTCCCGAAAGTATATACTAAGGAGGTACCGGGAATCGAACTTAGCCCTATTAAAAGCTTAGCTATAAAAATAACCGCTTAACCGTTATCTAATACTTTCTAAGCTAAATAAACTAACTTATATACCTTACCGCTAATTAACCCTTAACTCCTTCCTAAATTATTACGAGAAACTTTAATTATACCCTCTAAAAGGCAGGCACTACTTACTTAGCATAGAAGGCGGTATACGTAGCACCTACGGGGGTATATTAGAGGGCTAAGATAAGAGTAGGTTAGGCGTATATTTTTATTATCCCTTAAAGCGTATAGGTATTATAGTAACGTATCCGTAGCCTAGGAAACGGAATTCCTATTAGGAAAAAGGGCTATATCTAGGGCAATATATAGGATATAGGAATAAAGGCTTATTTATAAGGGTATTACGGTATAAGAGGTAGATACGGATAGTCTTTATTATATATATAAAGATAACGATAATTCCCTCCGTTTTAAGAGGGTAAGCATATCAATCAATGCAATTTGCACGCCTCCTCCTTATCTGACAGTAATTACATACTGTACGGAGACAAGCTCTGCCACCATCTCCCATTTGCATAAATACAATGACAGTCAATACATACCTCCTACAAAGGCAAAGATGCTCTCAATCCTACGCAAGGCGCGGCTCAAAGACAAGGAGATGAGGATCTTGATGCTGTGGGTCTCAGGCAACGTCTCGCAACGAAAAGTCGACTAATCGCGGCGCAAGCGGGCTGGACAACGCGGGCAAGACGACCATCGTCAAGAGCATCATGGGCGAAGACGTTCATTCGGTAAGCCCGACGCTGGGCTTCATCATCAAGACGATCGACTACGACGGGTAGGCGAGGCGACGACGCAGGGCTATCCGCGACTGACGTCGGTTCTGCGACAGATACAAGCTTAACATTTGTATGGGAACGAGCAAAGGCGAGACGATGATGAATGACTGATGGAAGTGCCAGGGGACGTGGGCGGACAGAAGACGCTGCGATCCTACTGGAGAAACTACTTCGAGAAGACGGACGCGCTGATCTGGGTAGTCGATGCGACGGACCGGCAACGAGCAGAAGACTGCAGAACGGAGCTCGAGGGGTTACTTGAGGAAGAGGTTCGAAGAAGAGAGTCGAGGAATGGAGGCGTTGGATGAAGGCTGACTGGACGGGGGAACACGCAGCGTCTTGCCGGGGCGAGTCTCCTGATATTCGCGAACAAGACGGATGTCGAGGGCAGCATGGACGAGGGCGAGATTTGCGAGGTGAGCATGTCCCGTTGCTGTTTTTCTCAGGGCGGTTGTTGTTCGTTTGTTCGTTGCTGAGCGATGAAATGGTAGGCACTGCAATTGGATAAGATCCGGACGCATCAGTGGCACGTGGTTCGTTGCAGCGCCGTCATGGGCACGAATCTGGACCAAGGGATCGCGTGGGTGGTGGCGGAAGCTAAGAAGCAGCTGTTCCTGTACTGATAATGATGATGAGGGGATTGGAAGGGAGCCGGCGAGGCTGAGTGAGGCTGGGCGAGGCTGAAACCGACCCAGGCGGGCTCTACGGAGCTCTGCGGAGGGACCTACGGAGGTGGGGGTGTTGGCCGCTATGGGTGGGGGGAAGGGAAGGGACTTGTTGGGTGCTGGAGCAGCCTGGGAGGGGAGGATGGGGAACGTCGGGGGCGGCAGGATGAACCGCTTCATCACGTGCGAGCGCTGGTAAACAAATACCTACCACCTGGCACCTGGCACCTGGCAAGGATGCAAGGCAGATATACTGTAAAGACGAGGTGCAAATACCCCTCCCCCATTGGAACCCTGAATCGCGCGGTATTGGCACGGAGGCCTCATAAAGCGACCCGCTAACAAGCCGCACTATCGACGGACGGATAGCTACGGAACGGGAGGGCGACGGGGGGAAATAAAGAATCGGCCGACAAAGGTGCCGACTGATAGTGCGGCAGCCAGGATCTAGTGTGCGGGGCTAACTCGCTGTACCTCGCCCCAGACGCACTAACGGCCACTGGTCCGCACTTCAGCTGGGGTCTGACTTGCTTTTATCCCGGGCCCATCGTCTTTCGTCTCTGCAAGCCGGAATGCAGCCTTTACCGCGTGCGCGTGCGCGTGTGTCGTCCATTACCCTGTCATGAGCCGAGATCGTTGACCTGGGAAGAAAACAAGGGAAGGGGAAAAAAGATACGACGCAGATCAGAAGAAAAGGAAGGGAAAAAAAAACCATCAACAAGACACACGAAACAACACCCAACAAAGAGACACACACCGAGAGAGAGAGAGGAAAAGAGGTAGCGGCGGCATGTCCGACGAGGTCTCCCAATTCCTCGAGCAGGTCGAGCTCCTGCGCGGGCAACAGGCCGAAGAGGGCGAGACACGGGCCCGCGAGCTCGAGGACTTTCTCGCCGCTAAACGGGAACGCCAGGCTCGGAGAGAAGGTATGCAGGCTGCTGCACAGACCCGTTGAGTTGCCCAACTAACTGGTCGCAGAACGCGCTCGATCCATCTCGCCTCACAAGTCGTCCCCCGTCAACACGCCGTCTCCTCGATCGAGCCGTCGACCCGGCCACCAGTCTCCCACCACCCTTGGCGAGAAGCACCTCGATCTCTCTGCACCTCAAAGCGCCATGGAACCACTGGGGTCTCCGACCAAGGAGAACGAGGCGCCCCTGGATTCGGCCGAGGCCAAACGTCTGTCTACTGCCGATGCCAGGTCTTCCACCTTGTCGTGGCAGAGGCGGCCTACTTCGCGACCCTTGAGCATGGTCGCCGCCCAGAATGCAACCCAAAGATCACTCGCTGCGGCTCACGATTCGTCCGACCAGACGGCCGCTGGGCCTCGCCAGACGGCCGATGGCGTTCGACGAGGCCAGGTTGATCATGACGACGACAACACCGCTTATGTCACCTCTCCAACCCATGATGCTAGACTCGACTCCCCCGTCACCCTGAAGCCGCCTCAACAGGACCCCCCTGCCGACGAAAGACCCCTCTCCGAGCAGGGTCTCACCTCGCCCACTGGCAGGACCTCTCCCATCCGCTCAACCTCCCCGACAAAGGGCGTTGGCGGCTTCGTCCAGAGCGCCATGATGAAGCGGAATGACAGTGTCAAGCGTTGGAGCGTCACGAGCCCCCCGGGTTTGACGCGTGCCGACTCCGTCGCCGCAAATCGCAACTCGCACGAGCGCACCAATTCGCGGCCGCAGAGTACCCACCGAAGCCATTCGCCCGCGCCGGGCTCTAGCAGACCGACCTCCAGCCAAGGCGAGGACGACATGGGCCCTGACGCTACCGTCACCTCGCCAGAGACGGATCATGCCGCGAAGCCGGACGACGACGCAGCCATTCCCACATCACCCACCAGGACAATGGACACGCGTCGATGGAGCCCAACCAAGTCCAGCTGGCTGGAGAGCGCCTTGAACAGGCCCGAATCGCCGACCAAGACGCAGCCGAAGCCCAAGCCGCAGCCCGCATGGATGGTCGAGCTCAACAAGGCGAGGGCCGAACGAGCCAACAGCCAAGGCACGGATACGTCACGCTCCGTCACGCATAAGCACCAGGTCAGCATTGGCGGTCTCATGAGACAGTCGCCCGTCGGCGAGGTGGCCAAGACGAACCCGACGGGACTCGGCGGCATATATTCGCCGCCGTCTACCACTACGCCCTCATTCACGCCCCGAGGCCACGAGGCCAAGCCCAGCATAGCGGAGAGCATCATCAGCGAGGGCGCCAGCGAGACGGACGGCCAGTCCGCCGCTTCATCCGATAAGCGACGTCCCTCGATCGTGAAGCCGAAGCCCGAACCGAAAGACTTCCGCGCCGGCTTGCGGCAACGCCCAGCACCCGCCGACGCCCCCAGGAGCGGCGACTCGGAGCTGAAAAACGTGTTTGGCAATCTGCGCCGAACCAAGACGCAAAACTACGTAGCGCCTGATCAGCTCAAGGATAATATCCTGCGAGGCAAGGCTGCGCTCAACACTACTGACGGTCCACGCAAGAGCGAGCGGCGGGACGACTTTAAGGAAGCCATCTTGAAGAAGCGCGAGGACTTTAAGAAAGCACAGGCCGAGGGAAAGGGAGTCACGAGAAGCTCTCTCGGCGACGGCGGGAAGCAGCCGCTCGAGGGCGTGGCCAAGAGGTTCGAGCTCAGGAGATCTACGACTGGATCTTCGACAGGCTCGACGACAGGATCGAGAAAGGGCAGCGTCGCGGCTGAGTCGACGAGTCCGAAGGATGAAGCCCAACGATCTCCCACAGCGCCCGAGCCAGCTATGGTGGAGTCCCCGACAATGGCGTCGCCACCACCACCACAATTCGACAGGGCTCGGTTCGATCAGCCAACACAAAAGGACGCCACGAGGCCAGAAGCCCCCTCTTCGACGCAAGCTCGCGTTGGTGGGGGCGGAGGCAACAAGCTTGCGGGTCGTCTTAACCCTGCCCTGGCGGGGATGCTGGCCAGGGGACCGCCTCCCATGGCCACCACCAACGGCGGCGGCGGCGGCCAGGGGTCTGACGAGCCCGCTGCCGGCGACAGTTCGGAGCCGACGACTACCGGCCCTCAGCTCTCCCACATGACCAAGGCTCGAGCCCGAGGCCCTAAGAGGAGAGCTCCGACTTCGTCAGCGGCGACGGCTGCCGCAACAGCATCGGCCCCAGCAACAGCCGCGGCCACGAGCGGCGGTAACGAGGCCCGAGGGGCGTCGGAAAAGCCCATAGAGTCCAGGGAACAAAAGGGTCGAGACGTGCTGGAGGACAAGCCGACGAGCAGCAAGCCGGCCGGCCCTTTGTCGATACAGCAACAGGTAGCGGCGCAGGCGGCCCTTCGCAGCCGCGGCGTAGTCGGAGAGTCCGAGGATGGCACCGCAGAAAGCGCGAAACCCACAAGCTCGGCGGCAAAGGACAAGGAGAGCCCCGCTGAGCCGATGAAGACGAATGGCGGCGGGAAGGAGGGAGGCCGGAAAGTGGACGTGAAGCGAGCCTCGCGGTTGTTTGACGAGAAGCCGGCTTCGCCAAAGGAAGTCATCACATCACCACCCGCTCATCGGCGAACTGGGTCCCAGTCTCCTACTAAGCGATCGCTGCCGGACGAGATCAGCGGTGGAAATGACGGCGGGCGAAAAGTGGATGTGAAGCAAGCCTCGCGGCTGTTTGATGGGAAGCCGGCTTCGGTAAAGGAGGCGATACCACCTGTTCATCGGCGTACTGGATCTCAGTCTCCCACCAAGCCGCAGCCGTCAGACGTGAAGGAGACGATTTCGAAATCCAATAGCTCACGACCGAGTACCCCCATGGCCAAGTCGAAGGGCACAACGCTGGCCTTGTCTGGCGATGCGCTGAAGAGTCCATCGGTGACGACGTCACCGGTCCGGTCGCCAAGCAAGGTTGCGAGTGAGGTGTCAAAGCTACTGACAGACTTCTTCGGCCCGCCGTGTCCGCGAAAGGAGATGCGGGTCGACGCGGCGGAGATGCTGATGAGTCGGCCACCCGACAGCAGCGGCAAGCTGACGAGCCTGGGTTTCCAAATGTTCCGAATCTTCGGCGACGGTAAGAAGATCCCCGTGTCGGCGCAGAACGAGCGGGTGCTGTTCGAGCAAGACATGTACGTGTGCGCGCACAACTTCACCAACGAAGCCGGCAAGAAGATGTTCGAGGTCTACTTCTGGGTGGGCGACGAGGTTCCCCAGGCCACGGCCGAGGACGCGCAGCTGTTCGTGCAGCGTGAGGCCAAGTCTCTGGGCGGCAAGCTGGTGAAGCTGCGTCAGGGCCAGGAGTCGGCCGAGTTCCTGGCGGCGCTGGGCGGCGTCGTCATCGTGCGGCGCGGGACGAGCAACAAGTACGACTCGCTGGCGCCCAACATGCTCTGCGGTCGCCGCTACCTCGGCCAGGTGGCCTTTGACGAGGTGGACTTTTCGCCTTCGAGCCTCTGCTCCGGCTTCAGTTACCTACTGGCCCAGTCCGGCAAGTGCTTCCTCTGGAAGGGCAAGGGGAGCGACGTGGCCGAGGTCAGCTGCGCGAGGCTGGTGGGCATAGACCTCAGCTTGACGGGCGAGCTCATCGAGTGCGACGACGGGAACGAACCGGCTTCTTTCTGGGATATGTTTGATGCCGAGAGCCCGAAGCCGCTTTCGGCTGCTCACTGGAGGTTGAAGCCGAGTTATGACAAGTATCGTAGCCGATTGTTTTGTTCCGACGCCGATTCGGAGCAGCAGGTTAGTTTTTTTTTGGTCCCTTCCCCTGCCCCTTTCTTTTCCCTCCTCTCTTTGAACCCGACCCCCCTATCCGTCTTCACATCCTCCCACCAGATGTATCAGAAGCTGACAACGAAAACCCGGGAAACGCAGATGTACGAAATAACCCCCTTCGTACAAGCAGACCTCTCCCCCACCAACATCTACGTCCTCGACGCCTTCTTCGAGCTCTACGTCGTGGTAGGCTCCCAGGCGAAGTCCCAGTACGCCTCCTTCCGCAACGCCCTCGACTTCGCGCAGGAGTACGCCATCCTCGCCGCCGGCATCGAGGACAGGCCCTTCGTCCCCGTCTCCTCCGTCGTTCTCGAGGGCGCGCCCCGTGACCTCAAGCGCGTCTTTCGCAAGTGGGATGATCGAAACGGCCCGACTGCTGCTGCTGCGGCGACGTCTGGAGGTGGGCTGAAGAGGGGTCGGAGCTTGAGGGTCGTTACTTTGACGCAGGCTTTGCAGGCGATGAGCGAGTGATGGGGGAGTATTGCTGCCCGGCCTATTCGTATGACTAAATAAATAAAAATAATATATTTATAGCAATACATATCACGATATATATATGTATGTCTATATATATCTATCTGCCTCTCCTGTTTTGTTTGTCTGTAGGGTCGGTGCAGGTCTTGAGGCTCATTGTATGCACCCGTTCTAGGGGGGGGGGGGGGGGGGGGGTATATGTCCAAGCACCTTTCTTCTGTTTCTAATGTCTCCCATCTTCTCTCCAGACTATAAGTCGTGCCGAGGTAGAGAATAGGCAGTCCGGGCCGCGGAGGAGGAGACATATATAGTGGAGTAGCGTTTCGTCTTGTCGTGTCGTTCGTATCGCGAGGTTTTTTTTTTTTTTTTTTGAATTTTCTCTCGTTCCTCAGTGGGGTACGGGCATGGGCCTGCCTTTGGCCTTTGCCGACAGGGCGGCGTACTCTTTGAGCATGACTTCGTATGTGAGGCGGGCGAGCTCGTCAACGTCTGAGGCGTCGAGGCCTTCTGTAGGTATAGGATCGAGGACTGGCGTGGATGAAGAAGGGGAGGAAAGAATAGGGGGGAAGGACGAAGAGAAGAAAGTTCAGTAAGTCAGAGGTCTTCGTCTTCTTGCGTGTCTTTTTCTCAACTCAAAAGAAGGGGGTGGGGAACGACGGGGGAAAAAAGAAAGGGGGGGGGGGGGGGGGGGGCCCCCTTGGGGGGGGGGGGGGGGGGGGGACGCACGTCGTCATTTTATCCCCTCGCACCCACTGTTTCCACGGGGACGTGTGTGTGTTTCTCATCGGCTTACTACAGCTTCACCCCGCCCCCCAACAGGGGCCCTCAGACCGCCGCGATGAGCAGAATGTGCCGAAGCATGTGTAAAGCAGGCACCTGTCCGCGTACAGCATGGCCGCATGCGGGTTTCGTAAAAGGCCATTTAGCTGGCCTTGACTCCTTCGACGGCCATGACGAATTGGCGGACGTGCAGCTCTGCGTCTACCCGTATGTACGCTTTTCTTTTGTCCCTTTCCCTTTTTTTCCTTTTTTATCTCTCTCTTAATTGTCGCTCTTGGCGATTCCCTGTCGGAAAATTGGCGGGACGAGACACGCACGACTCGGGGGAAAGGGGAGGGGGAGAGGAGGGAGGGGGGGCGTGGGAGCGGATCATTGCGCGCGCGCACGGCCTGGCTTCCCTTGTCGCGAGCCTCAATTTTCATCATCGATCAGGTTAAGCCACAGCCGTATCAGCCACAGCCGGGCTGCTAGGTAGGGCCAGCCTAGGGGTAAGGAAAGGCCGACATCACGCTTTTGACGGCGCATGCGTCATGAACGCATACTTACATACAACACATCACTGCGATACCACATGCAGATATTACAGATACTTGTACATACATGTACGTCCGCACGTATGTACTGGTAGGTATGTAGGTATGTACGGATATGCATGTAGGTGGTATACTCCGTACGTAGCATGATATGTAGTATGTATGTCCATTGTAAAGGAGAACTCACTCAGCTGATTCTCAACTTCGACCGTAGCTGAGACTCACTCAGATGACAGGAACCACTTTTAGCCTTGCCCGGGCTTCGGGACTTGCTTACTCGCACCTCTCGGGTTGTCTCTGTGTCTGAATCTGAGAGGTGAGAATGAAGGGATTTTCCCAACTAAGATCACGCCGTCTTCTTTCCTTTTCTTTACTATCCGTACTCCGTACACTCCCTCTCTCATCCAACATGAAAATTGGACTATCCGTACCTTGAGGTAGGTAGGAAAGTAAGTGTGCATCGACCCACAGAAAAAAGGACGGAGGAGCATGTTCGACACAGCTTGGTAACTCTCTCAGCCTCAGGCGATTGTCGACGCACCGGCCGAGGTGGAGATTGGTTCCGGATAGGTTGCAGAGCACACGCCTTTCTGCATGTGTGATTATGTATCCCGTCTGTCTGTCTGTCTTTCTGTCTGTTAACCTGTATGTATGAAGGTGAGTATTATAGGCGTCCGTGTATTGGACGAGGTTGAAAGATGTTGCTGACTGACTACGGAGTATAATCTACCTACTTACATACATACACATCTGTATCTGGAGACCATATACATCCGTATCTCTCTTTCTTCTCAGGAATATCGACGTGTTTGAACATGCATCGTATGTACATACATACATACATACATACGTCGTAAGAGGTCTTGGCATATGGCCATATCATGGTAATATCCCGCAATACATAGTATCCGTCGTGCTAGACACAAGCCTCAAAACCCACCCGCCGAGACTCTATCAACATGGAAACTTAACCGTAATACTGAATCCAGTATATATGTAGACGCCAACCTCGGAGAGGGAATAGGGATTACGGGATTAGGGATATTCGTACATTGGCCTATCGGCTACATGTGCCCATAGCAAAACTTGACTCTCCGACGAGCCTGTTCCCGCACCTGAATAGCATGTTCAAAAGGTATGATTGTCAAGGGCAGACGAATACAGACATATGTATGTACTTGTCCCTGCCTACCTATCCGCCCTTGTCCGTCCAACTCAGCTTCAGCAACGACATGCATCATCCGTACACACCTACATCAATGTTCCAATTCGCCCGCCAGTCCCGCGAACCCCGATCCTTCCTTTGTGCCATTCGACGATTTCCTACCTAGACAGGTCATATGAATAAAGGAGGGGGGTGGGAGTGGATGGACACGGGGCTTGGATGGCTCATCGCCGCCGCTGGGATGAGGTTGTCTTTCGTCATAGAGGAGGGTCCTCCTCCCAGCTTTCGTGAACCAGGTGAGGAATAAATACATGTGCACACATGCATAATTACGTGCGTGCAGACACACACACCTTGCAGGGCGCTTCTTTCGTCCCGTTTGGCTGACGTTGAATCATGTGTCCTAGACGGGACTTGGCATGGGAAAAGAGGGGGGGGGATCCTTTTGAACGTCTAGACCTCCAGCAACTCACTTTCCACTGATAGCTGTCTGTCTGTCTGTCTGTCACAGGCCGGCAGATAACGAGTGGATGATAGGTATTGACTGGCAGTCTACGGAGTAGCAGGCAGCCGATCCAAGACGACTCCTAACAGTAGTACGGAGTACTAGGCAGTAGACGCGCACCCGGAACTCGTTCGACTCCGTGATCAATCACGTGTGTGCACATCATCTACTAACCGTAACCCGCTAGAATACATCCATGACAGTGCCTTCCGGTAGCGGTAAGGCTGACGGTCTGATCCCTGTTAGGCTTTTCCCTTTTCCACAGCCTTGCCTCGCTTCGGTTAGAAATCCCACATAACAGACAGCCTCGCCTTGTATGTAATGACAAAGAAAAAACGGTAACGGGAAATGACAAGACAGTGAACATGAGCATGAGTCGCCAATCGCAGTTCGTCGCGATCAGGAGGTCTCGTCTTGTCTGATAGAGTCTGTTCAAGCCCCCTCAATCGTCTCCCTCAGGGCTTGCCCGTCTCCTCGTCGTGATCTGGTTCAAACTTGGTCTCGCCAAGCATCGGTTCGGGTTGAGATGTCATGGCATTCTGGGTGCTGGGTTGAGGCTGCGTCTGAACCGTAGGCCCTGTCGCTTGGACCGGAGCCGGCTGCGCGGGCTGCGGCGGCCTGCTGCCACTGCTGCTGCTGCTGCTGCTGGCGGCGTTGAGTCTCTGATCGAGCGCCTTCAGAGCGATGGCTCTCCGCCTCTCGGCCTCGGCACGGGCGCTTCCCGGCGTGCTCCTCTGCATGTACCTGTCGCCCCGAGCGGCAAACACATCGGCGTGCGAAAAGGGCGTGCAGAGGCGCATGGCGACTAAAAAGTCGAAGACGTGGTCGGACAGGGTCGCCACTATGGGCTTGACGGACGCGGGGAAGAACTCGGCCAGGGCAAATGTTTCACTCGCATCGCCACGAAGAGATGCCGGCTGGGACGAGTCGAGGTCGGGGAAGACGACCTTGTAAAATCGTAGATAGGTCCAGCTCGTCATGAAGCCGAAGACGGCGAGCCAGAAGGCGGCCCTCGATAGCAGAGGCGTCAGCGAGAGGACGGCGACGATGGCCATGTACAAGAGCGGAAAGCGAGGGACCCTCAGCGAGAGGATGCCACGGAAGAGAGTGACGGTGTGAGCCGGGATGAGCTGGCTGAAGGCGACGAGAAAGGAGACCTGGAGGGAGACGGTGCCGGAGATGACGGCGAGACTGGGATCGTCAGCGGGACAAGTAGAAAGAGGGGTATCGCGGGTCACGGGCGCAACGACGCACGTCCAGCTCTCATTTCGCGTCAGTGCGAAGAAGAGGAGCATGATGCCAAAGGTGAGCAGATTGGGCACGAGGGAAACGAGGAGCAAAAACTTGGCCAGCTCCGCCGACGACCAGGCGCGCTCCAGATAGCGGCCGCCATGATAGAGGGTCAGGGCGGCGATGGCGAGGGTAAAGACGTTGCCCTCGACCAGCGTCGTCGTCACGAGCGTCCACGGGTAGGCGAGGGAGAGCTGGGGCACAAAGGTCAGGTAGGGGATGATGATGTCGGCGTGGCCGGTCCATTGGCGATAGCGAATGGAAGCGCTGAGAACGGACTGGAAGACGACAGCGACGAGCAGGGTGCGGGTAACGGGCGGGATGTTTATGCGCGGAGGCATGGTGGACCGAGTGGTGAAGCCCGAGGGCGGATTGAGGTTGCTGGGCAAACAAGAAGCTGTCGTTTTTGGCGGTTACCTGTCTAGCGGCCCCTCGTCTCCTCGTGCCTCTCCCCACCTCCCACCCCCCACCCCCCCCCGTCCGTCAGGCTGCTGTCGGTAAAGTGGCGCGCTTGAAGTGGCGCCGAGGCTACGAGTTGCGGCCTCAGGCCAAAACAAACGCCCGGTTAAATACATACATAGGTACATACAGGTTATTCATGGCAAGGGGGTTCACGCCGCGAAGGCGCAAAAGATTGCAGCTAGGGAGGGGAGAGGAGAGGGCATTTTATCCCATGGTGAAGGTCCTTTTACTTGACCACCCTCTTGTCAGGAATTGGTGCATACATAATCCGTACACGTTGATATACTTACATACGTACATACATGTACGTAAGTGCCATCTTCGCCAGCGGCCGGGGACAGCCTTTCTTTTGCGCGCGCGTATCGACGACAGGGCTTCCATCCCGGTGATAAACCAGCGGATCGTGCGGCGACGAACCGGCGCTGCATTGATATCCGTACATGCGCATGGCATGGGGGATGCAGTGTCCTCGACACACACGCGGGAACGCGCATTCTGCTGCGTCAAGTCTCTCTCAGACGAGACAAGCCTGTCCCGAAGAGGAGGCGCCGGATGTGCCTGGCCAGCACTAACGGCAACTACTCGTACATGCTACATGTGTGCGAATTGCCACTCACTGTGCACACACACACACACACACACACACACACACACACACATGCCCTGGCTGGCTGGCTGGCAAGCTCCGGATAAAGCCGCTGGCGGTAGAAGGCAGTGTCGGCTAAGAAGAAAGGCGACCGTTGTCTCAGCTTGGAGCGCACATGCATCCCTACGAATTGCATCCATATACGAATATTATCCGCACGTCTTCCGACCTACCTAACCGTACCTACTACCTACTACCCATACCCCGTACATCCATACATATATACACTGTATGTAGGTATATGGTGTTAGGGCTTCCGTCCCCCGCATACGGATACACATGTATCTGACCTGTCGTTGACAAGGGCTCTGAGGCTTGTTCCTCATCATGCGCCGGTATTTCCAGGACTAGACTCCCCATCAGACCTCAACACACATTTTACACTTGTATCTGCATACTGTGCATCTATGCTATGTATGGACGTACCTAAAATCATGTTTATATCCGTATGCATGTTAATTAAACACAGGTGCTATTCGTTCTTGTAGATACGCATGTACAGTATGTATGTACGTAGATGCTACAACCGATAGCAGCACTCATCGCTCGAGTCTTGGTCCAGTGCTGCCAGCAATTGCATGTGCGTATGTATGTACTATGTATGTATGTATGTACTTACGTATGTGCATACAATGTGCGCCGTACGCTTGCGCCTGACACGCATAACCAGCCTATTCGAACAACTGATTCGTTCTTGTAGGTTCATGTGTGTGTGTGTGTGTAAGGATTAATCCATACTAATGTATCCGTACCTACGGATACTACCTGTACACATGTGTAAGTACACGCATGTTTTGAGTCTTTGACAGACCTGGCGCTTATTTCTCCGAGCCCACCTCCCTCTTCCTCCTCCTGTCTATGTCTCTGCCTCTCTGTCTCTCCTTCTGCTTAGCCCTGGCCAGATTGAATGGGATAATACGGTGGTCGCTGGCACGAACATATGTATAAATACCTAGGTAGGTAGGCCGTACATGCGTGCAAAAGGTATCAAATATACGGATACATACAGATACAGAGTGTCACTATTCTAACCGACAGCCCGCGGCCCACGACGGAAGGATGCGCTGGTTTCTTTTCTTTCCTTGCTGGGGGGGGGGGGGGGGATTTACCAACAAATACATGACTTAGAGGCCGGTTGTCTTGACTTGAGTGAGTGTGGCCGATCTGCACCGTCTCAGATTCCAGAAAGCGCGGTAGAGGTGGGTCGCGCAGGGATCTAGAGACTGTGTTGGATTTAGACAGACCGCACTGTACTCTCGATCTGGGCACCCTGCCATCGCGGAGTCGAGGCACGTGCCCCAGCAGCAAGGGACAGGCAACAGTTGACTTGCAGTAGCAGAAGAGAGCCAATAACGGGAGAGTTGATAATTACCTACTAGGTAGGTAGGTAGGTACGGACTGGCCCCCCTACCCAAGTGCCTACCTGGGTATGGTAAAACATGCGACACAGACAGATACGCACACATATTTTCGTCTGTAGAGAGAGAGAGAGAGCTACTCTATCCGTATTCGCACTGGTATTTATTTGTATAGACACATGCGGACAAACCTCTTACCATGCATGCATGTATGTCTGTACAGTACATGTACATATGTACATAGGCATGTATCTATCTGCGGTAGAGTCAGGGTGTGGCATCGGGCCATGTCAGACAAAGCGCCGGCTCTGCAAGCCCCCAGGCCCGCCGATGCATCTGCCAAGGCGGGTGTGCTCTTTGGCGGAACGGCCTTTACCCTGCCCGCCCTGGCCCGACTGCCGATGCGTTCGCCACGATGCCCTCTTATGAGTGCTAATCAGTAGTTATTCTAGGAGCTGTCTTTGCCGGCGACAGGACAGTGAAGCTGCTGCACAGTACGTCGAAATCGGGTGCTCGTACGGGTATGTGCCCTTGTATGTATGTACCTCTTAACGCGCTTATTACAGAGCGGCTGCGCAACGCTAAAACATGGCCTACGAGCGTTGGCTTGCCCACATTTAGGAGGCATTCTGAGGTACATACATACGTCCCAGGTACGTGCCTGGTGGTTACCATACTGTACCGGGGGAGGAGGAGAGGGGGGGGGGGAGAGGCGAGACTCAAGAAACGAATCCTGGTCCGTCGCCCGTCTCCCTAGCCCTCCCCGGCCGACCGACGAGTACCTAAAGGAGAATACTCTGCAGCCATGTATCGAAGCGTACCGTCTTTGTATCTTCAAGACTCCCAGCTCTCGGGAAGACACTGAGTCGGACCCCCGCGGCTTCGACCCAGATACTCGTTGGCTACCTTCACCGTTAAGCCTTCACCAGTACCCTCTCCCCGGCAGGTTCTTCTCTGCCTTACTCGCGGTACCTGGTACCTCCAACTGCGGATTTCATCTCAGGCTCTTCAATCTACAATCTTTCTTTCACTCACTCCCTCGCCTTGACCTCTCACCTTTGCCTCGTCCACGCCCTCACTCGTTCGTCGTCTTCGCCCTCGACCGTATCCGTGCCATTTTCTCTCTCACTCCATCCGCTTTTCAACGCACCCACGATCGGATTCTCTGCCTCTCTCTCTCTCCTGCTGCAACCTCCTCCCCCCCCCCTCTCTCTCTTCTCTCCTCTGTTCTCCCCCCCTCTCCTCTCCTCCCTCCCTCCATCCCTCTCTCTCTCTCTCTCTCTCCCGTGCCCGCACCGCCATACGCCGCTGGCCTTCGCGCATCCTCGAGCCAGCATTGGTGAGGCCAGCCGCCATGTCATTGCCGCCACCTGCGCCGCGGGCGCTTGGCAATACGGTTTTCAAGGAATTTCTCGACTCGGATAGAGTCAACTTTCTCATCTGGAGGTCAGTTGGATCCTCCCACTTTTAGGCCGTCGTTCATCCCCACCGTCTTCTCGCTCTGTATTTTTTTTTGTGTGTGCGTGCGTGCGTGCGCCTTTGCAACGACGGCGTCTTTGTACTGCCGACTTCGTCCCCCCCCCCCCCCCCCCCCCCCCCCCCCCCCCCCCCCCCCCCCCACACCACCATCCAAAAAAAAACAAACAACTCGATATTATAGCACAAGAACTATAAGCAAGTATGCATG
>PDHQ01000010.1:153068-199750 GCA_003339415.1 Ophiocordyceps camponoti-saundersi (nom. inval.)
ACCATCATCCTCATCCCCTCTCCCTCCAACAATGGATCTCACAACCCAGCTCCGAGCCTCCCTCCTCGCAAGCTCCCCCCCCCCCCCCCCCACAACCCCCCCCCCCCCCCCCAAAAAAACCCCCCCCCCCCCCCCCCCCCCCCCCCCCCCCCCCCCCCCCCCTCTCTTTCCCCCCCCCCCCCCCCCCCCCCCAAAGTCTCACTCTCGGCTGCCAACTGATTCCATAATCTTGGCCACCACAGACGGATCCGATAGCTATGATGAAGAGAAAGAGACGCGTCAGCCACCAACGTAAACCCCCGATTCAGCTTCCAGACCCTCCTAGACCAGCTTCCAGACCCCTTCCAGGCGATGATGGGGAAAGAGAAAAGAAAAGAAAGAAAAGAATACAGATGGGAAAAAAAAAGAAAGGAGGAGAAAGGGAAAAAAAAAAACTCACCGTCGAAGTATCCCCAAGCTGATCTCCCTCCCCTGCCAAGATCTTGCGCAAAATACGCCTCATAATCTTCCCGCTCCTCGTCTTGGGCAGATCCGCCACCACGAAAATCACCTTGGGGGCGGCAAACGGCCCGATGCTCTTCCGCACTTGCATCACAAACTCCTTGCGAAGGCCGTCGTCCACGGCGTTGCCGTCCTTGACCGACACAAAGGCATTGACCGCCTGGCCAGTCAGCTCGTCCGCAACGCCCACCACCGCAGCCTCCGCGATGGCCGGGTGCTCCAACAGGGCGGCCTCAATCTCCGCCGTCGAAAGTCGGTGTCCGCTCACGTTGACGACGTCGTCTACTCTGCCTCGAATCCAGTAAAAGCCCTCGTGGTCTCGTCCGGCCCCATCGCCAGTGAACTGCGTGATTCCCACCGAATGTCAGCCTTGAAAGCTTGGTTGGTTGGTTGGTTGGTTGGTTCGCTTTGTTTCAAAACCTACATAGTATCCCTTGTAGACGTTCAGATACGTGTCCATGTACCGCTTGTGAGCTCCGTACACCGTCCGCGCCATACTGGGCCACGGCTGCTTAAAGACAAGCACGCCGTCGACGTCGTTGCCCTCGGCCTCCTCACCCGAGACCGGATCGATGATTGCCGGTTCGATGCCGAAAAAGGGTAGCGACGCCGACCCGGGCTTCGTCGGTGTCACCCCGGCCAGCGGCGTGATGACGTTGCTGCCCGTCTCCGTCTGCCAGTACGTCTGCGTTGCGTCGTCCACTCCGTCAGCCGTCTCGGTGGTCCATACCCACACCCACCAGCCCACCTTCACACATGCATGGTATGCCGAAGAGGGGGGTGGGTGGCAAAGAAGAAGAAGAAGAAGAAAACTCACATCCACCACGTGCGACTCCTCTTTGCCTACCACCTCAAAGTACCACTTCCACACCTCGGCCGCGATCGGCTCACCCACCGACCCGAGCACGCGCAGGTGCTTCATGTCACCCCTGACATGCTCGTCACCGGCCCGCTTCAGTAGCCGCAGCGCCGTCGGGGCAACGTAAAACTGGGTAATCCTGTGCTTCTCCATCACGTCCCAGTACCGCGAAAAGTTGGGATAGGCCGGCGTTCCCTCGAAGACGACGGTGGAGACGCCCAACAGCAGGGGCGCGTAGACGACGTAAGAGTGACCCGTGATCCAGCCGACGTCGCCGCCGCAAAAGTACCGGTCTCCCTCGTGTATGTCGAAGACGTACTTGCCCGTCATGGCGCAGCCCAACAGATAGCCGGCCGTGGTGTGCATGATGCCCTTGGGCTTGCCCGTCGAGCCCGAGGTGTAGAGGAGGAATAGGGGGTCCTCCGAGTTCATCACCTCGGGCGCAATGTAGGCCGGCCACTTGTCCAGCTCCTCGTGCCACCAGACATCGCGGCCGGCTCGCATCGGCACCTCGGCCCCGGTGCGCTGATAGACCAGCACGTTGGCCACGCCGGGGCACTGCTTGAGCGCGTCGTCGACAATCTTTTTGGTGGCGATGAGCTTGCCGCCGCGCTTGCCCTCGTCCGTGGTGATGACGACCTTGGACTGCGCGTCGTTGACTCGGTCCCGGAGGGAGTCGGCCGAGAAGCCGGCGAAGACGACGGAGTGGACGGCTCCGATGCGCGTGCACGCCAGCATGGCCACGAGGGCCTCGGGGATCATGGGCATGTAGATGGCGACGCTATCGCCCTTGCGAACCCCCATCTGCTTGAGCGTCCAGGCCGCCTTGGAAACCTGGCGCAGGAGCTCGCCGTAGGTTAGATTGCGTCCCTCGTCGGTCTCGTCGGCCTCGAAGATGATGGCCACCCGATTGGGATCCTTGAAGGCATGGCGATCGACGCAATTGTACGACGCATTGAGCTGGCCCTCGACGAACCACTTGTTGTCACCGTGGGTGAAGGAACCGCTGTGGACCGTCTGAAAGTCACGGTACCACGTCAGAAGCTCGCGAGCGTGGCGCGCCCAGAACTTGGCCGGCTGCTTGATGGACTCGTCGTATAGCTTCTGGTATTCGTCGAGGCCTGCGTCGTCTGTTAGCATGGTCTCATCCGGAGGAGGAGGGCTTGATGAGGACGAGCGGTACTGACTGCTGAGGTGTGGCTTGCTCGGATGCTCTGACGGGAAGAGGATTCAAGAGTCAGTGATTGATTGTGAGACGGGCATTGATTGAGTGATGCGGGGGAAAGAAAGGTCAAGCAAGGCTCATACTGTCAAGCATCTTTTGCGGTGCATCTGAGGGTCAGTCGTCTGTTAGCTTCTGTTCTGTTCTTTTCACTGCCACCCTCCGTCTCTCTCTCTCTCTGTCCTTGACTCTCTTTCCATCGTCTCCCATTTTTCCCCAGTCTCTCTCTCATCATCAACAGCCATCCGTTTCTTCCCCAACAAGAGGAAGAAGGGAGGGGCGGGACCATACGATAAGTGTCCACCTCATGTGCCTCATAGACGCGAGGCGCCTTTTGCCCTTCGGCCATAATCATGATTGCCGGCTCTTTGGAGGGATGGCTGAGAGAAAAAAAAGAGTGAAGGAATGAATGAATGAAGGTATCAATATTTGCTTTGTCCCAATCCTCTCGGCCGATGCGGAACGTTGATGATGATGATGAGGAGGACTTGCCGGATCCTTCGGGGGAAGCTCCGTCGAGGCGCGCTTAACGAGTAAGTGAGCTGTGCTATGTAAGAAGGTTAATTAAGGGAGATCGGCGGGAGGAATCCCTTGTATTCTTATTAGGAATGGAATGATGGACGGATAGGTAGGTAGGTAGGTAGTGATACACTGATACCGTAGAAAAGTAGGTGCTAAATGTAACGCACCTTGTTTGTTTCCCTTTGCTTCTTCTCTTTACTGTTTATTTGAGTGACCTTGCACAGAAATCATAAGTGCTAGCATATATGTGTAGACTCGTGGCACAGGATGCATACATATGTGTATGTATGTATGTATGTGTGTTAGTGTGCGTATGTGTGAACCGACCTACGGATAGGTAGGTAGGTAGGTATCACTGCTATTATATTGGCCGCTTCCTTTCTTCACGGAGCAGAGAATTGGGGGGAGGGGGGGGGAACAGGGGAGATGAGGGAGGGAGGGATGGATGGATGGATGACTGGATGGGTGGGTGGATGGATGGATAGGTGGATGGATGGATGGATGGGGAGCTTACTAGCTATCTCTCTCTGCGGATAGTCATTCTGCTACCCCCTAATGCGGCAGTGAATCTGCAAGTGTGTGTAAGATGTACGAATACGAGACAGGGGTGCCCGCGAGAGCTTTACATCCTTCATCACGTCTGTCTGTCTGTAACTGCATGTCTTAGTCGTACACCTCTCTTATACTGCTATAACCTGTCTGTCTGTGCCTATTACCTGCTACCTACCTGTACTAGGCTCTAGTGTTCACATATTCGCAACTGCAACGTCCCCTTTTCACCACCACAAGGAAATATGTACATACATGCCTCCTAGGAGTAACCATCTGTTTCTTTTCTTCTACTCTACCACTTCTCTCCCACCATCCGCCGTGTATGTACAACTGTATGTGTGTGTATCCGTACCACGGATAGAGAGAGAGAGACACACACCACACCACACCTTAGGTTTGGAGCCTTAGGTGGTATGCAGCTGGGAAAAAAAAATAGGTCGTCGACTGCCTCTCATGGGAAAGCGCTTATTTATTATTATGCATTGTTTCTGTCCGCCCAACCCCATCTCCAACCCCATCTCCAAAGCCCAGCAGTCCTAGTCCCAGTCCCAGTCCCAGTCCCACACACGGTCTCGGGGGTTCCGGGCCTTCTCCTATCCATCATGTATGTCTTAGTAAGCCAATCAATCACCTCTCCCAAGTTCCCATCCTACCACCTACCTATTCTTCTCTCTCTTCCTATAATAATCTAGAATATAAATACTAGTTAAAAGTACTATTCTTATTATATAAGCAGTATTTATTATATAAATAGCTTAATAATATAATTTATATAATAAAGTAAAAATATTAGTATCTAGTATTTAAATTATAGCTAAACCTCGGAAGGTTAAATACCGGATAATAAGATAAGATAATAAAGATAAAAATAACGAATAAAATTCCTAAGATAAGAAGAACGGTTAGAAACGGTTAAAAATAGAAAGAAATATTAGCTATTATAAATAAAGAATTATCTATTATAATTTATTATTAGCCTAAAAGCTAATAGAATATAATAGAATAAAATAAAGCTATTCTATTCGCTAAGGAATATAGTAGATTTAAAATTAAGGGTTAATTTTAAAGTAAGAATTTAATTTTAAAGTAAAAGAATATAATAGAAATAAATAGAATAAGATAAAGCTATTCTATTCGCTAAGGAATATAGTAAATTTAAAATTAAGGGTTAATTTTAAAGTAGGAATTTAATTTTAAAGTAAAAAGAATACGATAGAAGTAAATAGAATAAAATAAAGCTATTCTATTCGCTAGTATATTTATAATATAAAGCTTCTACGGTATTTTATAGCTTTCTAGCTAGCTTATATAATTAGATAGTTTCTTAGAGAAGGAAAATTATAAAAGGAAGATTTCCTTCCCTTAAAAAGTCTTTCCTTTCCTTTTTCTCTAAGCTTTTAATTTAAATAATTAGTACTATAAAAGCTTACTCTCTATTACCTTCCCCTACCTTATAAGATATTCCTATTTAAAAAGTTTTTACTTATTTATACTTTATAAATTTCCTATTCTAGCTACTTACTACCCGGTTAAAGTAAGTAAAGCCCCTTACCTTCTTATTACCCCTTATCTCTCTTTATTTTTAGAAGCTTAGATTAAGGGCTACGGGTAAGATTAGGTAATTACGGGTACGATCCGTAATATATTAAAAGCTTCTTTACTATTATAATTACCTTATAGGTACGAAGAATAAGAAGAGAGTATACTAAAGAATTCCTTTCCTAGAAAAATAGAAAAAATAGAGAAAAATAGAAAAATAGAAAAATAGTACTTTTTTAATCGCATATATCTCTACGGAAATAAAAGGTAAAAATCTACTTTTTTCTTTCCTAATTAGAAAATAAGCGGCGCTACCTAGTAATATATAATATATCTAATATAACCTCCCTTATACCCCCTTATACCGCTACTAATCCTAGACTTATTATAAATATTAGTAAGGTCCCGAGACCTAAGTACTATAGCGGGAAAGATAACGATTTATAAGCGTTTTTAACTAATATTAGAGCTTATTTTAGGCTCTATTCTTCCGCCTTTTATAATAAACTTATAAAAGTAATTTATACTTTTACTTACTTAGAAGGTATAGCTTTAGACTAGTTCGAACTTATATTAAGGAATTATTTAGAACTTACGGATAATCGAGAAGAAGAAACGGAGCTTATTTTTACTAGCTTCGATTAATTCGAAAAAAAACTACGGGAAGTTTTCGGCTAGTAAGACGAAGTAAGAACTATAAAATATAAATTACGAACCTTACGGTAAAAAGGGGCTACTTCTAGCTACGCTGCTAAATTTAGATAAATAACTAGTAAGTTAGACTAGGAAGACGAAGCCCTTATAGCTATTTTTTACGAAGGACTAAAAGAAGAAGTTAAAAACGAATTATATAAGTAAGATAGACCTAAAGAACTATTTACTTATATAGCTTCTATTATTAAAATCGACGATCGACTTTTCGAAAGAAAGTAGCAAAAATAAGGAAGTAAAAATACCTCTTCTTATATTAATAAAGGTAATAAAAAATATAAGAAAAATTACGCTAACCGAGGAGACCTTATAGATTTAAATATAGTATCCTCGAAGCTTATTATCTACTTCTTCTATAATAAAAAAGGCTATATTTTAAAAAACTATTTTAAAAAATAAGGAAAAGGAAAAGGAATAGGAAAAACCTCTTTTACGAATAGTAAGATAATTAACGTTATTTCTTCCTACTTAGCTACTAATCGTAATACGCTAAGCCTAAATAGGAAGGAACGGAGTGCTATTCGTAGTATAAAATTTAAACTGCTAACGAAAGAAAATAACTTAAACCGAGAGGAATACGAATTCTAAGAAAAACTAAGACGGTAATATAACCCGGAACTTATAGCCGATATACTATTCCTAGATAGCTAGAATACGGTTAGGAATACGAAGAAGCCTCTAAAGCTTATAAGCCTTTTAGAAGCTAGTACGGAATTCGATTCCGGAGGAGAATTTTACCCGCTAGGTAAAAATAACCCTTTTAAAATATATAAGTAGGTTACGGAAGAATAGTTTAAAGATAAAAAAGAAGGAATTTAAGGAATTCCTTACTATTTTAACTTACCTAGCTTATATAGCTTTTCGGAAAACTCGATTTCTACTTTTAGTTTTAACGACTATATTAATAACCTTAACGGAATAAGGGAAAACTATAAACTTATCTTAGAAAATAACTTTATTCCGGAAGATAAAATTAAGAAGGAAGAAGAAGAATTACCCCTTCTTACGGTAGAATACTTTTATACTATCGAAACCGATAGTAAAAAAGAAGACGAAAAAATATAATATTTTATTAAAATAAAGGAATTAATTCTAAAAGAATTCGAAGACTAGAAAAATAACGACTACTTTCCTTATAATAAATTATTTTAGCACTTAAGGTACCTAGAAGAATTCTTCGATAAGTATAAGTAAGCGCACTATAATCTTAGCTAGTAATTTTACTACGATAAGGACTACGATTTTCACCTATAGGAAAAATAGAACGTTAATTATTACCTATCCTTACCGACCTTTTATAAGGAAGCTAGCTTTATTAACGAAAGGTTTTTTATTAAAGAAATAGAATTCCTTCTTAATAGGGAAACTAATTATAAGATTCTTAAGAAAAATAAGGGAAATAATTACGATTTTCGACCCCGAATTCTTAGTATCGAATTAAATACGATTTAGGCTATACTTACCTCTATAAAAGAATTATTAACTAAAAGACCTATCGGAAGCGAATCCCCTACCGAGGAAAATAGTCCCGGAAGGTAGGATTTCTTAACGTAGCCTAAGGAATTTAAAGAAAACCTTAAGGGAAAAGGGAAAGCCTCTATTTAAGAAGGGTAAATAGAGGTATAATTAATAAGAATAAGGATTTTAGTAAGGATTTAGGAACGGAAAGGCGTTATTATTATCTTAACTATCCTAAATTATAAAGTATTAATACTATTACTATTAAAACTAATAGTACTAAAATCCCTATTTCTAAACTAACCTTTACTTTAAGATATAAAAGAAAAGAAATAATTACTTTTATAGATAGCAGAGCCGCTAATAATTATATTTTACCTATAGCTATAAAACGTTTAAATTTAAGCTATATAAAAAAGAAAACGCCTAATATAATAAAAAACGCCGAAAGATTTAATTTTTAGTTTAATAAGGGAATAATTTTATACGAAACTAATTACTTCGAATTTAAAATAAGACCTTATACCTTTACTAATACCTTCGATATTTTTAAAATAGTAGAATACGATATAATATTAGGTTATCCTTTTTTTTATAAATATAATCCGTAAATTAACTAGAAAACCGGCTAAGTTAAATTTATAGACGATTATTTAATATCTAATACTTCTAATAGTAATACTAGTAAAAATAATCGAATAGATTCTAAAAGGAAAAATAAACTAAGAAAGTATAATTATAATAACGGTAAAAAGCCTTATTATAAGATTTCTAGAAATACTAATAGAAATAAGTTAAGTATAAAAAATAAGTAATCTAGATATATAAAAAACGATTATTATAAGAATAGATAATCGAATATAAATAGTTATAATAAAAGTTAACCTTATTATAATTATACGAATAAAAAAGAAAATACTAAGTTTAATAACGCCCTAGGAAATCTTTATAAAGGATTTAGCTCGAGAAATTTTAAAAAGGCGAGAAGCCCGAATAACGAGAATAGTTCGATTAAAGGAATTAAAAAAAGGAAAAACTTCTTTAATAATAATTAGAAATTTACTATAAGAAATAAATATAATTATTATAAGTAAGAACTTTATAATAAAGCTAAAAGTAATAAAATCTATAGTAAAAAACCTTATACTATTACTACGTTAGCTGCTATTTCTAGCGTAGATTATAAGGAAGAAATAGCTTCTTATTCTAAAAAAAAATTAGAACGCTATAAATTAATACTTAAAGAAATTCTAGAAGAATTCTTAGATATATTTAAAGAACCCCTAGATAATACCTTACCTAAAAGAAGCCTATAAGATTACGAAATTAAATTTAAGCCTAATTCGGAACCGCGATTTATACGAATTTATAATAATAACGAAAAATAACTATAAGTATTAAAGGAATATCTAGAAAAATAAATTAAAAAGGGATATATAAAACTTTCTAAAAGCCCTTATAAAGCTCCTATTACTTTTACTAATAAATCGGGCAAAGAAAAAGATAAATTAAGGCCCGTAATTAATTATCGAAAATTAAATAACGATATTATTAAAGATAGAACGCCGATACCCTTAATTATAGAACTAAAAGATAGATTAAGCTAAAAATAGTATTTTACTAAGTTAGATTTAAAACTAGCTTATTACTAAATACGAATAGCGGAAGGAGATAAATATAAAATAGCCTTCGGAACTAGATACGGAAGCTATAAATACTTAGTATTACTTTTAGGACTATATAATAGCCCCGCTACTTTTTAAAAATATATAAATTATATTCTAAGAGATTATTTAGATATATTTACTATAGCTTATTTAGACGATATTATTATATTTTTAGATATTTTAGAAGAATATAAAATTTACTTAAAAAAGGTATTAGAAGCCTTACGGAAAGCTAAATTATATATTAATCCTAAGAAATACGAATTCTTTTCTAAAAAAGTTAAATTTCTAAGTACTATTATAACCCCTTATAATATTAAAATAGACCCTAATAAATTAGAACCTTTAAAAAACTAGCTTATACCTAAATCGATTAAAAATATATAATAATTTATAAGATACTATAATTATTATAGAAAGTTTATTAAAGACTTTTCTAATATAATTATTCCTATATTAATAGTAATAAAATTAGCTAAAAAAGAACCTTTTAAATAGACCGAAGAAGCTAATATAGCTTTTAATTCCCTTAAAGAAAAGCTAATCTTAGCACCTATATTAATAGCTTATAATTCGAAATAGCTTTTAATTTTAGAAACTAACGCTTCTAATTACGCTATAGGAGCCTAATTAAGCTAGGAAAATAATACTATATTATACCCTATAGCTTTCTATTCTAAAAAGCTAGTAGATTCGGAAATTAACTATCCTATTTATAATAAAGAATTTTTAGCTATTATTAAAGTAATTAAAGAATTTAAGCACTATATATTAGGAAACGAATTTAAATTAAGGATTTATACCGATTATAAAAATATAAGCTATTTTAATATAAGTTAAACCTTAAATAGCCGATAAATTAGGTAGGCTAAATTCCTTATAGATTATAATTACGAAATTATATATAAAAAAGGAAGTAAGAATAAAAAAGCCGATATTATTAGTAGAAAACCTAATTTAGATACTAGTATAATACCTATAACGACTAATTTCCTTAAAATAAATAACGAAGGAAATTTAAAATAAAATACCTTAAACGCTATATTTAAGGTAAAAGCCGATAATTCTATATTAAAATAAATAAAAGAAGCCTATAAAGATACTAATTTTAAGGATTATAAAGATATTAAGTAGATAGATAACTTAGCTTATTTAAAAGAAAAGTTATTTATACCTCCGAATATAGTAAAAACTATAGTTAAAGAATTCTACGAATTACCTATTTACGGCTATTAAGGAATATAAAAAACTTATAATAAAATTAAAGCTTATTATAATACGAAAAACCTTAAAAAAGCTATTATTAAAGTTATTAAAAACTATAATATTTATAATAAATCTAAAGCCTTAAGATATAAACCTTACGGATTTCTATAACTTATAATAGTTACCGAATAACCTTAGGAAAATATAGCTATAGATTTTATAGTTAAATTACCCTTATTAGTAAACCCTATAACTAATATAGAATATAATTCTATCTTAGTTATAAACTTATAACCGATAGATTAACTAAATACGGCTATTTTATACTTACGATAAAAGCTTTATTTACTAAAAAATTAAGTTATTTATTCTTAAGAACGATAATAGTAGATAAAGGCTTACCTAAAGTTATTATAAGCGATAGAGACCCTAAGTTTAATTCTAAATTCTAGACTAGCCTTATATTTAGGCTAGGAACTAAGTATAAATTAAGTATTACTTTCTACCCGGAAACTAACGGGGCTACGGAACGCTTAAATTAAACTTTAAAATAATATCTTAGAGCCTATATTAATTACGAATAAAATAACTAGGTAATAAACTTACCTATAGCTTAGTTAGCTTATAATACCGCTAAATCGGAATCTATTAAAATAACGCCTACTATAGCGAATTACGGATTTAACCCGGAAGCCTATAAACTAGGCCTATTAGATAAAACTAATAACGAAAAAGCTATTCTAAATACCGAATAGCTTAGATCTTTATATTCTTATATAAAATTAGAATTAGATTTTATAGCTAAAAGAATTAGTTATTATTATAATAAGAAACGCGAAAAATAACCCTTATTTAATAAAAATAATAAGGTTTATTTATTAAAGAAAAATATAGAAACTAAATAGCCTAATTAGTCCTTAGAATTTAAAAAACTAGGACCTTTCCTTATAGAAGAAAAGCTAAATAATCTTAATTATAAGCTTAAACTCCCTAAAGGAATATTTATTTATCTAGTATTTTATATTTCCTTACTAGAAAAAGCACCTAAAAATACTAAATTAGAAGAAAATATTAAAACTATAATATTAGAAGAAGAATATAAACCTAAAGTTATTATAGATAAAAAGATAGAAAAAGGTATAATATATTATCTAATAAAATAGAAGGGATACCTTTCTAAAGAAAATACTTAGGAACCTACTAAGTACCTAACTAAGGCACCTAAACTTATTAAAAAATTTAATAAAAATAAAGAAAAATACCTTTAATAAGAAATTTTTAAGATTAAAAACCCTAAAAAGGGGAACGTTACGAATAATATAATAATAGGAACCCTATATAAAATTTAATTAATTATTTTTACCTTATTAAGTTTTTTCGAAATACTCTTTCTTTTCTTATAAGAATAAAAATAACTAATTAACTAACTAACTATTATTTATACCTTATATTATTCTTCTATAGTAAAGTTTATAAGGTTATAAACTATAGAAAGGGGAACGTATAATAATCTAAGATATAAATACTAGTTAAAAGTACTATTCTTATTATATAAGTAGTATTTATTATATAAATAGCTTAATAATATAATTTATATAATAAAGTAAAAATATTAGTATCTAATATTTAAATTATAGCTAAACCTCGGAAGGTTAAATACCGGATAATAAGATAAGATAATAAAGATAAGAATAATAAATAAAATTCCTAAGATAAGAAGAACGGTTAGAAATAGTTAAAAATAGAAAGAAATATTAACTATTATAAATAAAGAATTATCTATTATAATTTATTATTAGCTTAGAAGCTAATAAAATATAATAGAATAGAATAAAGCTATTTTATTCGCTAAAGAATATAATAAATTTAAAATTAAAGGTTAATTTTAAAATAAGAATTTAATTTTAAAATAAAAGAATATAATAAAAGTAAATAGAATAAGATAAAGCTATTCTATTTACTAAGGAATATAGTAAATTTAAAATTAAAGGTTAATTTTAAAATAGGAATTTAATTTTAAAGTAAAAAGAATATAATAAAAGCAAATAGAATAAAATAAAGCTATTCTATTCGCTAATATATTTATAATATAAAGCTTCTACGGTATTCTATAGCTTTCTAGCTAGCTTATATAATTAGATAGTTTCTTAGAGAAGGAAAACTATAAAAGGAAGACTTCCTTCCCTCGAAGGGTTTTTCCTTTCTTTCTTCTCTAAGCTTTTAATCTAAATAATTAGTATTATAAAAGCCTACTCTCTATTACCTTCCCTTACCTTATAAGATATTCCTATTTAGGAAGTTTTTACTTATTTATACTTTATGAATTTCTTATTCCGGCTACCTACTGCCCGGTTAAAGTAAGTAAAGCCCCCTACCTTCTTATTACCCCTTATCTCTCTTTATCTTTAGAAGCTTAGATTAAGGGCTACGGGTAAGATTAGGTAATTACGGGTACGATCCGTAACACTTCCCTCTTGTCTCTCTCCCTCATATCCTTCTTCTTCCCCTTTTTAAAACACTTGCTAACCCGTGCCACCGTCTCGTCTCGTCTATCATCTCAGCAATTGACTTAGATTGTCATCATCATCATCATCACCTGACCGAGGAACCCTCCTTTTCCTGCCCTTAATTTCCTCGGGCGACGCAGAGTACGCCTGAAGAACCCCGCACTATACGAAGAGAGAGGATGCATGCGGCAACCAGGCCGCGCTCATGGGATCCCCCTTACCCCGTCTTCTCTCTCCCCCCCCCCCCCCCCCCCCCCCCCCCCCCCCCCCCCCCCCCCCCCCCCCCCCCCCCCCCCCCCCCCCCCTCTCTTTCAACCTCGTCTCGTCGTGCTAGGTATGTAGTACATAAATAGATAGCTCCCTGCCTAGCTATTCTCGCTCGGTTTAGACGCCGTCAGCCGCAAATGGCACGCAACCTCCCGAGACTTGGCCTGCCTTGGCTGCCTAGGTACCTACGTAGGTAGGTAACCGCCGGCCCTCATGCCGATACAATATATAGAACAAACAGCGACTACCTGCAGAGCATACATACCTAGTACCTGTGTATCCGTACAGACATCATCTTTGCATGCATCTATAGCACTTACCCTGCCAATTTATGTATGTAGGTACGTAATAAATAGTCATAGATCCATGTTTCGGTTGACCTAGATAACTACCACCTACGGTACGGATCCCATCATCTATCTGTAGCCTCTATCCGTACCTAGATACTAGATACTACCTACTATCTTGATGTAGGTGCCCGTAGCCTGTAGGTAGGTGCCCGTAGGTGCCCGTGCGTGCGTATTCGAGTGCCCCGCATGTCACTCGCTGCTCCTCCCCCCACACCATCGGCCGCGTGACAGCGTCAGCCTCCAGATGCTCCCGGGAACACCCACGGGCCCGACTCAGCCACTTCCATCATCATCGGCCTATCATTGAAACAGTGACGAGACATGCAGTCTCTATCCGTAGGTCACTCCGTACGGATATATGGATACTTCCTTCATGGCGATAGCTACCGTCAACGCCACCCCCTCGCCCCCAAAATCGTCGCTCGGTTTCACATATCCATGCTCATCAGGTACATCTCCAACACCCGCATAAACTTGGCCACAAACGCCTCGAGGTGGAAAATCACCTTTGTCCCCGTTTTGATCCTGTGCTCGTAAAAGGCAGACCACCTGATCACCTCGGCTTTTAACCCGTCGTCGATCATGCCCAGTAGCTTGAAAGTCAGCGTCTTCAGGATCGTCGTCGGCGGAATGCAGTGCGTCAACAGGTCGTAAAGTTTTGACCGCACTTGCAGGATTCGGGCCGGCGTGTGCTCCTCCATCATGTCTTTCGCGATTTGCCCGATCAGGCCCTCCCAGTCCGCCGGCGGGATGGCCGTGCTCTCCGTTACGTGATCACTACGGAGCCACCTCGTCAGTAAGGATGCAAGAGAACCGAAACAAGTCTGTCAAAAGGAGTCACCGACTTTTGCGCCTGTACAGCCTCGCGCATGAGAAGCGCTCTGCGGAGGTTTCTACCGCTCTGTACCGCAATTCTCATATGCAGCCCGTCGACGATCGGCCACTTCTCCTTGGCGGCCGACTCTGCCAGTACGTCGCATATTTCCTCGTGAGTCGGCGCCGCCACCCTGATCAGCAGTGTTCTCGACCTGATGGGCGCGATGATGTTTGACGTCGAATTGGCCAGCAGGATCAAGCGAAGGTTGGGCGAGTACTTTTCCATGGTACGACGCAGTGCGGCCTGTGCGTCTCGCGTAAGATGATCCGCCTCGTTAATCACCACCACCTTGAACCGTTGCTTGGCCGATTGATCGACCTGCTGCGTTTGGGCCACCTCTTTCAGCAAATCCTGCACCACCACCCGATCATAGTTTCCCACGTCCGAAGGTGTGATTTCGAGATGGTAGATGGACGCCACAATGTTGAACTCGAGTTTTCGGTTGCTCGTCGTCTGGAAGACACGCGCGTCGATTTTGATCTTGTCCACCCCGGGGCCGAACAGCTCCTTGAGCGTTGCTACCACCCGCGTCTTTTTCCCGGCCCCCGACGGGCCGTATACTAAGAGATGCGGAAAGTCGCCGCTTTGCGCCTGCGTGACTGTCAGTCGCTTAACCAAAATGAGCTTCGACGTCTGCCGTACCAGGGATTGCAGGCGTTCTGACAAATCGTCGTGGTATGTCAGGGTCTCGAGGCTCCGCGGCCGATGCTTGTCGACGATGAGCGCCATGGCAAACGATGCAATGTCGTCGTCTTGAAAAGCTGAATTGCAACTTTCTACCGAGAGAGACGCGTCTAGACGCGTTAATTAGGGGAGCCTTTATCGGACGCCACTATTTTCCCAGAAGCACGGGCTCTCGTGTTACGTCACGTGACTTTAATTCGACGTGTTGGACAGGTGCATCAGGAATCCGTAGACTCTATCCAAGTATGCCTAGTAGTAGCCATGGCTGTAATTTTGGCATTGGCATGCCGGGCATCATCAACAAGTGTTCCCATCACGTATCGTACTGCCTCTCGAGATCTCGTCTTGAGCGCTGCGTCAAATACCTTCCAATAGTTCTCTACTTGGCGGCAACGCGGGTCCGCCATATGACATTCTTGTCCTTCAGGGTGAGCGAACTGTTGCTCTTACTGATGCCGCAACATTCCCGACGACAGGAGACGGAGTAGTCGGCTCTGGTAGTGCTTCAGGCGCTGTTTTCCTCCGTGGCCTCCTCAAGTCTTCCATTGTGATGCCGTCCAATTTCATGATGCCCACCACCGGGGGCTCTCCCTTCTTCACAAACTCCCATTGACCTGCAATAGGTCAGCATAGGCATCGGAGCCTCTGGTTAAGGGGTCAATCCGACCAGGCAGCTTGTTTCCAGCAAGACGAAGAGCGTCTCTCACGACCTGTTCGTGGATGCGTCCCTTGATTTCGAAGAGAATCTGGTTTACAGACACCCTTGTCGCCCAGTGATCAAAAGAGCCTTTCCCTTTGCCCATTCGTACCTGCAGATGCGTCAGCTGCCATGTTTACTGAGATGCGACTTGACGGAGCTCTTCACCTCGTTACCACTAACGAAGACGCCAACGTTGCAGCATTTCCGCTTGTAGAGCCGATATTTTTCTCCTCGAAGCCGTACGCTTATCGTGTCGGCGGCCACCTTCAAGTTGCTCGCACTGATTCTTCGGTGATGATCCACCATTCTCAGACCATAGTCTCCCCAGACCACAGTTGTTCCTTTGATAGACCCTCCAGTTCGCACTCGTGGTCTTCCTTTGGCCATTCTCTTCTTGCGATCCTTGTTTGGCTCTAGCCAGGAGCCGAGTACAACCCGTGTCGTCGAGAACTGCCGCGCATTCTCGCTGCTGCGAAGAGCATGATGAGATATGGATGTCGGAAATCGAGGCTGTGGTAGAGGTATAGAGGAAGATACCCTCAGTCCCTGGAGCGCACGACTTAAAGGTCGCATCGTGCCTCGAATACCTGTGAAAGAGACCATCTCGGGCTCGTGCTCCAGAAATCAACCTTGGATGGCTTCTGCCTCGTATTTGAGGCAACAAGATCGAAATGGCTGTACAGCTTGATTAGTCAGGCATACATCCGCGCCTATGTCGCGTCAAGTGCGCCGCTCGGACAGCTCCGTAGCTGCGTGACATCCGGCAGGCGAAATCGTTGCTACCATCGCTTTGCTACCACAAAGAGATGCCGGATATCCGATCATTCTTCGCATCCAGCCGTGACTCTGGTCGTGGCGCCGCTCGCGGAGCAGCGCCAGTCAAGAGCGAGGAGCCTTCCAAGTCCAAGCGGTCCAGTACGTGCTACCGAACTTATCATGCTACGCCTCTTCTAAGCTTCATATAGGAGGCCGGAAAGTGGTCGAGGATAGCGATGATGACGAGGGAAAAGCCGAGTGCGTCTCTCTATCGGTAGCTTGAGCCCGGACGTTGCTGACGTGACGATCAATCAGACCAGCAAAGCCAGCTACAAGGCAAAAAAAGAGGTTCGTTTTAATAGACTTCACCAACTACACTGCCCGGCTCATTCAAGAACAGGGAATCGGAACCAAAGGGGCAGGCCATATCCCCCGAAGAGTACTTCGCCTCAAACAAAGGGAGCAATAAAGCCAAGCCAACGACGCCTAAGAAAGCAGGCTCGAAGTCTCAAGTAACGAACGTGGCACCTGTACGATCGTCCCCGAGAAACAAGAAGACAACCTCGGTTCCAGTCGCTGCAGTCCCAGATGACTCTTTATCAAAGAAAAGAGCATCTTCGAAGCGTCAAGCACAAGATGACAAGGCCGACGACACAGACGAGGATGAACAGGAAATAGTCACCACCAAGGCCAATGGACGGAATAAGCGCAAGAACGAAGACGACGCCGAAGAAGAGTCGGAGGATGACAAGCCGAAGCCGAAGCGAGGACGCCCTGCGGCGGCAAAGTCGACGACGGAGGACACTGATAAGAAAGCCAAGTCTGCACCGAGCAAAAGGCAAAAGCCTGCAGCTGTCAAATCAGAGTCAGAAGACTCAGAGGACCAATCAGACAAAGGCGATCGTCAAAAACCGAAGGCAGCGACCAAACCAAGGAATAAGAACCCGATACAAGCGGAAGACCCTTCCATTCAAAACATTCTCGACAGCGTGGCAACGATTCGACCACCGACGCCCCCTCCACGGGATCCAGACGCGAAGTTCGACTGGAGAAAGGCCGCCGCAACGGGAGGCAACGCATCGGTGCAGCCACAGCTAGCGGCAGAGCTGCCAGAAGGAGAGGAGTCATGTCTTTCCGGCCTATCATTTGTCTTCACCGGAGTCTTACAAACCATAGCTCGCGAGGAAGCACAGGAGCTGGTGAAGCGATACGGTGGTAAAGTTACCGGCCAGCCCAGCTCTAAAACGAGCTTTGTTGTTCTCGGAGATGATGCCGGCCCCTCGAAACTGGCCAAGATCAAGTCGCATGGCATCAAGACCATCGACGAGAATGGCCTCTTCGACCTCATCCGCAAGCTGCCCGCTCACGGTGGATCCGGCAAGGGCGCGCAGAAAGCACAGATGAAGAAGAAGGCCGAGGAAGACATGGTGAAGCGGCAGGTAGCCGAACTGGAAGCGGAGGAGAAGGCTAAGAGGGCAAAAGAAGGGCAAAACACTCGAGGGGCATCGACACAGCCCGTACAGACGCGCGCCCTCCTTTTGACGTCAAAATACGCTCCTACGCAGATGAGCCACATCTGCGGAAACAAGGCTCAGGTGGAAAAAATACAGGCATGGCTTCGAAACTGGCCAAAATCCAAGAAGTACGACTTCCAGCGGCGTGGGGCAGACGGTACGGGGGGAGAACGGGCCATCATCATATCAGGCCCTCCCGGCATCGGCAAGACGACGGCTGCCCATCTGGCTGCCAAACTGGCGGGTTACGACGTCTTGGAGACCAACGCCAGCGACACACGAAGCAAGAGGCTTGTCGAAACAGGGGTAAGCGACGTCATGAACAACACGTCGCTGCGGGGTTACTTTGCCGTCGACGACAAGGCGGTGGACGCCTCAAAGAAGAAGCTCGTGCTCATCATGGACGAAGTCGACGGCATGTCGGCAGGCGATCGTGGCGGTGTTGGGGCTTTGGCCAAGTTCTGCAAGAAGACCGAGGTGCCCCTGATACTCATCTGCAACGACCGGAGACTGCCGAAGATGAGGCCTTTTGATCATGCCGCGTATGACATCAAATTCAATCGTCCGACGGTAGAACAGGTCAGGTCCCGTGTCATGACGATATGCCACAGGGAGGGATTGAAGCTGCCACCCCCGGTGGTGGATGCCCTCATCGAGGGCAGCAACAAAGACATCAGGCAGATAATCAACATGATTGCGACGGCAAAGCTTGACCAGACGAGCATGAGCTTCGACCAAGGAAAGGCCATGACCAAGGCTTGGGAGAAGCACGTCGTGCTCAAGCCGTGGGATATCTGCCAGAAGATGCTGGCCGGCGGTCTGTTTACGCCGGCCAGCAAGGCTACGCTCAACGACAAGATCGAGCTATACTTTAACGACCACGAGTTCAGCTATCTCATGATTCAGGAGAATTACCTGCGGACGAAGCCGATGGCGCTGACCGGGAAAGGCTACACGCCCCGTGAGACGAAGCTGAAGGCACTCGAACTCTTCGACCGGGCGGCCGAGAGCATCAGCGACGGCGATCTGGTGGACCGCATGATCCACGGGTCGCAGCAGCAGTGGAGCCTGATGCCGACGCATGCCATCTTCAGCACCGTACGGCCGGCGAGCTTCATCGCCGGACAGCTCATCGGGTCCAATTTCACCAGCTGGCTCGGCAACCACAGCAAAACCGGCAAGCTGGGCAGATACGTTCGGGAGATACATTCTCACATGCGGCTCAAGTCGTCGGGCGATCATAACGAGGTTCGCCAACAGTACATGCCGCTTCTCTGGAACCGACTTGTCGATCGGCTGCAAATCGACGGCACCGATGCCGTGCCTGAAGTCATTGAGCTTATGGATAGTTACTATCTAACTCGCGAGGACTTTGACGCCATCAAGGAGCTCGGCGTCGGGTCGATGGCAGAAGAGAAGGTGAACTTGGAGACGAAGACTAAGGCTGCCTTTACCAGAACGTACGTGCTCTTGACCGGCAAGTGGGAGAAAAAGGGAGGAAGAAATCTGATAAGGCTGACCGCATCTCACAGGTACAACTCCATGTCTCATCCCGTCCCCTTCATGAAAGCCTCCAACGTGGTGGCGCCCAAGAAGCAGGCCAAGGAGGCACCTGATCTGGAGGAGGCTATCGAGGAGGAAGACGACGGAGAGGTGGCAGAAGTTGCAGAAGTCGATGACGATGAAGTCGACCTCACCAAGGACAAGTACATCAAGCTGCCAAAGGCCAAGAAGGGAGGCAAGCGGAAGTCGGCTGCCGACGAGGACAAGCCTCAAGGGCGAGGAAAGGCGAAGAAGGCCAAGAAGTGATACTGGTTTAAGATGGTTTGCTGGACTTGCTGGGGGTTTTTTGCCCTCTTTTACATTGGTATGTCTGGCTTATACTCGTTTAAGAGTGATGCCGAGCCGGGCTTGGGCAGCAGGTTTCAGGGGTTATACATACGCTGTTTGAAGGGGTCTCGCTTCGATCATGAGCTCTGCGAAGCTGACTCCATGTCTGATTTTTCTTGTACAGATAGAAACGTTCGTCTTATATTGTGTTTTTGCTGCAACGTTGGTTGACTGGAGATGAAGATGAGCAATGGCGTTGAATTTCAAGGCTTCGCGAGGCCGCGTCCCGTCGAAGCCTCTCGACTCGGGTCTTCTAGATATATCTATATACAGAACGATTGCCGCCCAGATTCATGTCCAATAGCTTTTTAATAGCCTCAGCAGCAGCCAGCCAGCCATGCAGCTTGTAAAGGAAGAAAAGAGTCACATCATGAGCGGAGCATTGCACCTGGACCAAACGCCGGCCGTCAAGGTATAGTAGTAGTGATACACGACGCATTTCTCTCTCTCTCCCTCTCTCTCTTACACCCGTCGTATTTGTATGTGAGCGCGTGTGTGTATGTGTGTAAGTATCTCAAGAAGGCTCGGCGTTATTCTTGACAACGCCGACCTTGGCAGCCCGCAAGACACGACCATTGAGCTTGAAACCCTTTTGCTGAACGTGGCAGACGGTGCCATTCTCCTTGTCCGGCATGGGAGCCATGAAGATGGCCTCGTGCTCGTTGGGGTCGAAGTTATCGCCTTCCGGGTTCAGCTGCTCGAGTCCGTGCTTGACGAGCGTCTGCAGGAGGATGGTCTGGGTCATCTTCAGGCCTTCGTATAGGTTTGCGAGATCCTGGAGGTCTTCGGACTTGTCCTCCGCGCTGAGCTTCTCGGGAGGGACGGTGGTGAGGGCGCGGTCGAGGTTGTCGACGCTGTCGACTAGGTCTTTGGCGAATTTGGTGATGGCGAAGTCGCGGGCTGTCTTTACCTCTCGCTTGGTTCGTTCTTGGAGGTTGCGGAAGTCGGCGACGGATCGCAGGCATTTGTCCTGTAAGTTCCCAGAGCAAGTTAGAGAGACTCTTTCAACTATATGATCAAGACGCATCGGTTCTGGAGACAAACCTTCCAGTCCCTGGCCTCCTTATCCTTGGTCTCGAGAGCCTTTTTCAGCTCGGATGTGGGATCGGCGGCAGTCTCTTGCCCTTGGCCTTGGCCTGCTGAAGAAGATGACGAAGACGAAGAGGACGAAGAGGAGGCCGTAGGGGAAGATGATTCGGTGGCGGGAGAGGCTGGTGTCTGCTCTTTTACCGGAGCTTCCTTGTCGGATGTTGTCGTCTCCTTGGCCTCGCTGTACCAGGCAAGCTGGATAGGTCTCGCGAGAGGAGGTAATGAAATGGGCGTTTTTCGTACAGAAGCTACCCGCAGAGGCGCAGAGCGTGAAGCCGTCCTAAAGGAGGCTGAAAGAGCTTGTCGCAGCATCGCTGATGGACGTTCTGAAGGTGAAGGGAACAGGTTCAACGCTCTAATGCATGTACAGTCTAGGTGAGTTGAGCATCTCTGAAATTTCAAGGTCAAATTGTGGCGACGGAATAATAAGCGGGCCGGGCGATAAGCCACAAACTGCACAAGCCACGGTACGGCACTGCAATTGCACTGCCATAGCACATTGCGAGCATCAGACAAGGCCAAGGGGAAGCTCCTACATTACCTAGGTACTCACTTCAAGCACGACCTATTGCAGAAGCTGCCGGAAGCGAGTCACGATGGCGGCCGGTGAATCGAGTCGGCTTCAAGAGGCCCAAAAGCTGGTCAAGACGGACCCTCGAAAGGCCGAGGCCATCTACCGGGACATAACGGCCAAGGCGCCTCAAGCTACGTCTGACTCTGCCACGCGCGAGTATGAGGCGGCACTCATCAGCCTGGGCGAGCTGTATCGGGATGAGAGGTCTGTTTTTCGTGAGAAAGAAACGGAGAGAGAAAGATCAAGGCTGATGCCGTCGAACAGGAAGACGCAGGAGTTGGTCGATCTCGTGCGCGAGAGTCGGACCGTCTTCTCTTCATTTGCCAAGGCAAAGTCTTCCAAGCTCGGTAGGTGATGAAGTCATCATCTCTATCTCTACCCCGTTGGAGACTGAAGACGATAAACAGTTCGACAACTACTGGATCTCTTCAAGGACATGCCCAACAGCACCGACACCGAGGCCTACATCACAAAGGACTGCATAGCCTGGGCCACGGCAGAACGGCGGGCCTTCCAGCGTCAGGACCTCCAAGTCCGCCTCGTGGCGCTCTACATGACAAAGCAGTCGTACTATGATGCCCTGACGCTCATCAACGGTCTGCTACGCGAGCTGAAGAGACTCGACGACAAGCTCAAGCTGGTCGAGGTGCAGCTCCTCGAGTCCCGGGTATACCACGCTCTCGGAAACATCCCCAAGGCGAGGGCGGCCTTGACGACAGCCCGGACCAGCGCCGCCAGCGTCTACACGCCGCCCATGCTTCAGGCCAACCTCGATATGCAGAGCGGCATGCTTCACGCCGAGGACAAGGACTTCAACACGGCTTACTCTTACTTCATCGAGGCCCTCGACGGCTACAACAGCCTAGACGAGAGCGTCAAGGCACAGGCGGCACTGCAGTACATGCTTCTCTGCAAGATCATGCTCAACTTGGTCGAGGACGTCAACCAGCTGATGGCGTCCAAGCAAGCCGTCAAATACGGCGGCAAGAACCTGGAAGCCATGAAGGCCATCGCGCGCGCGCACTCGAACCGCTCACTGGACGAGTACGAGCGCGCCCTGTCGCTGTACCGCTACGAGCTTGGCAGCGACGCCTTCATCCGCAACCACCTCCGTCGCCTCTACGACGCGATGCTGGAGCAGAACCTTATCAAGGTCATCGAGCCCTTCTCCCGCGTCGAGATGGATCATATCGCCAAGATGGTCGGCCTCGATACCCAGCAGGTCGAAAGGAAGCTTTCGCAGATGATCCTCGACAAGGTCATCATCGGCGTCCTTGATCAGGGAGCCGGCTGCCTCATCATCTTTGACGAGACTCAGAGGGACGAGTCGTACGATGCGGCGCTGGCGACGATTGAGAAGCTGAGTAACGTCGTTGACGTGCTGTATACGAATCAGGCTTCCTTGTTGGAGTGAAGGGGAGATGCCCTTCTGCCCCCTTTTTGTCGTTCTTCCCTTTTTCCGTCTCCCTTACTGTACAACTAAGTAGTAGCAGATCTTTCAAAAGACAGCAGAGCAAACGAATCGAGGGTGTCATGATGGATTGTATAATAATAATGTCGTGGTATCTGATGTCATCGCCAAACGCCCCCCCCTCTAAAACCCTCACGACTCGTCATTGCTCTCTCATGCCCAAGATGAGAGGAGAGAAGAAAGAAAGACGGCCGAAACACAAGACTCGATCAGATGAATAGAACCGCTCATCCAACGAAGAGGAAACAAGAAACAAAAAAAGGGGGCCGCAAAACAAGAAGAAACTCAGTGAAACATAACCCCATCCTCACTCCTCCTCCTCTTCCTCCTCTCCTCACCAGCAATGAGGGCAAAGAGCCGCTTAGCAATAACGGCGGCGTCAAACGGCGCGACCTCGGCGCAGAAGGCATCGACGCAATCCAGATGCCACCTCTGAAGACGCATGGCCACGCCCTGGCTTTGAACCGTCTTTCCTAGGAGGGAATCTGCGCGGCGGTCGTAGGCGGTGGGGAAGCGGCCTGCGCGGCGGCGTTGGAGGAGGGAGTCTAGGAGGAGCCAGTGGCGGCGGGACCAGGTTCGTTGTTGTTGTTTGGCTTCTTTGACGGAGACGTTGTTATCGTCGACTTCATCGTCTTCGTATCCCTCGTCTCTCTCTTCCCTGATGGGCGCTGAGAGAACGCTGCTGGTGAATTCGACGACGCGGCCTGGTGTCCGGGGCTTCAGGGGCGATCGCATGCTTGACTTTGTCGGCGACGCGTTCTTCGGCGGTAGTGGACGGAGGAAGCTTCGTGGTGGGGGAGGGGGCGATGTCGTTGTCGTCGTTGTCTGCTGTTGCCAGCGGTGGATGTCAGCGTGGGAGAGGAGAGGTCGAGGAGGCGTTGTCGTCGTCGTTGTCAGCTGTGGAAACATGGAGTTGGTGGCTAGGGAGGTTCGAGAAGGAGGAGGAGGAGGAGGTGGTGGTAGCTCTGCTGCTTCTGCCACCGCCTTGGCCGCTGGAACCGTCGCCGTCATGTCCGGAAGCACAACAGGCGAGGAGAAAAAAGACGCCAGGCCACGAGGCTGAGGCGTCGGCGGGGGCGGAGGCCGTTGTTCGGCCTGCTTCCGCCGCAAGACCTGCGAGTACTCCTCTTCCTCTTCCTCCGGGTCCGAGCCCGGATCCGGATTCGTCCGCTGCTTCGCTTCGGCCCGTTCCGGTCCCGTCTTCTTTGAAACGACTGAGGCGCGTCGTCCAAACGGTTGCTGCCGGGGAACGCGCGGAGTCATTCCGCGCCGCGCCTCACGCTCCCAAATATCCGACTCGGACGAGTCATCACCGTCGCCATCGTCTTGCTGCTGCTCCTCCTCTACATCAGCCGCCCTCGACCTATCCCGAGCCAGCGGACTGCTGCCATGCTGCTGCCGCTGCCGCTTCTGTCGTCCCACCGACAGCGGATCCGGACTCGCCATGTTCTGCAACGCCCTGCCGGCCCGCATCATGGCCGACAAGCCCGGCCGTACCGTCTTCTCCAGCCAGGAAGGCTCGGGCTGCTGCTTCGGTGGTGATGCCGAGGAAAGTCGAGGAACCGTTGCTGTCATCGTCGTCACCGCAGGTTCTGCTTCCGCGTCTTTCGCCTCCTCTTTCCCAGATAAAGACGGCGCCTGTTGCTCGTCCGTCTGCGGAGGCGTGTCGTCTGGCGTCGGCAGGCATGTCGAACTGGCACTGGATCCTAATCCTTCAGTAGGAGGCATGCCATCTGTGTCCTGTTCTCCCTGTTGCTGCCGAACTCGGCCTATTTCCTCAAGCTCCTCAGTGTCATCGTCGTCATCGTCGTCATCTCTTGGCAACATGTCTGCATCGTCGTTCGGTGTCGTCATAGTCGCATCTCGGTTCTCAAGTGCCTCATAACCAGCGTCGTCTCGAGGTGAGCCCCCTTCTGAGCCCATCTCCTGATCCCAACTTATGTCCTCTCGCTCGACGGCGAGCCTCTGACTCCGTCTGCGCTTCGGGGAGGAACGGACTTGTTTCCGTGACCGGCCACGAACTGCTCTCGCCGGAGAGATCTTCTCGCCAACCGGCTCTGATTCCTCCGCATCAGCATCCTTCGCACTTCCCTGTCTGAGAGCCTTGAGCGTATTGTTAATGATAAGGCTCGTCTCCTCGCCCATCTCCTCCGGCGCCGTAGCCGGAACATTGCTGCCCAAGAGGCCTTGCATCGATGGGATGGAATCCATAAAGATGATGCTAAAGTCTTCGCCTTGCGCAACCGTATCGTCCGGCTGCGGCGCCGGCGACTCATCCGTGTCACTCGCCGACGGCATATCGTGGACTTTAGCTTCGACTGATTCCTCGTCGCGTGCTTCATCGTCATTGTGTTTATCTGCGGCATGATGAAGACGAGGAGGAGACGGTATGCGTGGCGGAAGAGACGATATCGGCGCTCCATCATCCGACAGCGTCGCCATCCAGATATCCGACTCCAGATCGTCACTGACTGTCGGCTCATCGGCTGTGGTGGGCGCGACAACCGCCTCGTCCGTCGACGGCGGCTGGCTCTGTCTCGTCAGTCTTGCCCGCGGCGTCGCTTCCGCATTGGACTTGAGTAAACTTCGTCCCGGCGGTCGTCCCCTTTTCTTCTTCGTCGGGGGCTGCTCTTGCTGCTGCTCTTCCTCGTCCTCCACGAGCCTGCGACGGCGCCGCGCCCCCGACTCAGCCGGCGTCTCAACCTTTCTCTTCTTCGCGGTTGCAGGCATAGGCGTCCCATTGGACTTCCGCGGCCGGCCCCTCGGCCGAGGCGTCTTGGCTTGCTCCTCGGCCTCATCTCGCAGGGGCACGATGGTAGTGGTAGTCTTGGTAGTAGCAGCCGCGCTACGGCGCCGACCAGTAGCCGATTTTGGCGTACCCTCTTCCAACGAAGGCTGAAAAAGCTTCCGGCGCGCACCGCGTCCCAGCATCGGCGCCTCTTGATGATGGTTCTCGTCCGTCTCGACCGTAACCCAAAGCCTCTGGGGCGAGCGCGTATCTCCCACCTCGAGCTCAAACCGCTGCTTACGGGGCGAAGCTGCGACGAGGGAAGACGGCGCGGCGGAACCGACACGCTGCGATCGCGTGACGCGCGTTGGCGGCGACGACGAAGGCTCGTTGAGCGGATCGGGCGATGACATGATGTCGGCGCAGGGCGTCGCTTGGTTGGCGATACTGTGCCAACGGAGACGGAACGGAGAAACGGCTTGCGAGTCGCGGATCAGCCGCGGCGGCATCGGCGGACACCGGGAGGGTGTGGCTGAAGCTGGAATGCGACTCTCTTTCTTTGACGATGCTAATAATGGGCGGGTTTGCTGATGATTGAGGTGCAGGTCTCACTCTCAGTGAATGCCTTTGTTTACTCATCTCCTACTTGGGCTTAGCGTTTTTCCGGCCCCGCTCGGCTCCGGTCCCAAGGTTCCATGCAACGACCGACTCCTCTCTCTTAGCTCATATGTACCTAAGTATAGCCCTCCCGGCTCTGGTGTGTAGCACTGTATATTTAGTGGCCGAGTTGCCGGTCCTTTGCTATGTAACCTTTGCTAACAGCTCATCTTGTTATTCTCGACCCTGAAAGACTCAATTAAAAGTTAGTTTTTCTCCTTACTATATATATATATGTACTTTGGCGGGAGAAAGGGGCACGCCCAAGGATACACAAAGAGAGAAGGCACCCGGCAGGGGAAGGCAGTCAGATAGGTCTGATCGAGTAGTATCACGTGATAGTCGAAGTCACGGGGCCCCCTTAAGGGGTCTTTTCTTCGTCCTACGAAGAAGCCTCAGGTTGTCTGAAATGACAGCGCTCAGGGCATATATGGCTGAATAAGCCCAAATGATAGAACCCATTGTGGTACATGAACTTTTGGTGCAGAGGTCAATGCCCTGCCCAATTCATCACAGGTCGGCATCAGCCTCTTTGATATAATTCATTTAGTCGCCGTGAGCTTAGGATGCTGACGTCGTCGCCGTCCACCTTGACCAGGCCGTAGTCGTCGGAGCCATAGGGCCATGGTCTCGTTCCAGTAGCGCGGTGCCGGCTAGTTGCAGCCGTACTCGCTGAAGAAGACGGGGATGGACGACTTCTGAAGGAGCTAGACCCTCGCCACGACCCTTTTCCACTCGATCGACCACGGGGAGTCGGTCAAATACTGCGCCGGCGAAGAAGTGCCACTCGTTGTCTATGTGGACGACGACGTTGGCCGAAGCTACCATATCGTTGCTCTCGTTGCTGGTGTCGAGTCCGATATGATATAGCTGGCTGCGCTAGGCCGATGGCCGAGCCCGTCGCGCACTTGGTCAGGAGGCTCCAGTAGGCGTTTTCGTTCCTGAGCTGACCACGCCAGCGGGAGAGGCCGTTGAGCCGGTCCGCGCCTCACCACGAGTAGCCCAGCAGAGAGTGCAGACTTGACGGATGGCAAAATCACAACTTCATCAAGCACACACTCGTGTGCCTCAACTTTTGGTGCAGTAGAAGATTCCTTCCCAGCAGAATGGATGTAGTGTATGGATACCTATCCGTAGAGAGGTGTTGAGGATGTCCGTATTCGTATTCGTATAAGAATACGACTAGAAGCAAACGCATACATCTGACGTCATCACCTTATTTCCCCCCCGGGCTCGAGCCTGCGAGGTACCTAACGTGCGGGCTTGTGCACGCCAGCACAGGCGGTACCTTTCTGAAGAGGTACCTGCAGAGCGGCCCGAGAGCCCGGAGAGACGACAGGCCCCCCCCCCCCCCATGGCAACCGGGCAAATTGATTTGTTGGGTCTCAACAGGGAACAGGTCGAGTCTGTAAACATCGTCGTCGTTTTGTGTCGCATCCAAACGTCGAACTTTTTGTCACGATAGAGAGAGAGACTCTCCAAAGCGAATTGACGAGCAGAAAGACGCGCAAGCAAAAACACGCGAATAAGCACATTTTGCAGAGCAGAGAGAAGAAGAGTCTCTGAACTGACCAAACACGAAGGAAGCCCAAGATATAAAGAGAAATCACTCTCATCGTTTTGGATTGTTATTGTATGTCTATTTTTGCTACAGAAGCTGTGTGTCATCCATCATCTCTCGCGATTGGCAGTCTGTCATTTGACGCGGTCCAATGGGCTCGTTTCGTCGCGCCACTGTTTTTCCCTCTCTCTTCCTCTCTCTCTCTCTCTCCTCTCTTCTCTTCTTACCTCGTTTGTCATCGCTAACGGGACTGGAATGCGCGCAGTTGACGATCCGCTCTCTCTCTCTCTCTCCCACTCTCCCCCCCCCCCTCTCCTCTCTCTTCCTCCACACACACCCCATCTCACTCTTCTCTCCCTTTCGTCCGGTCGCTCTTATCCAGCGACATGGCTCACTTCTTAACCGCTGTGTGAGTTTCCTTCTATTTACTTTTTTAACCCACCCCCCCCTCTCTGTCTCTCTGTCTCTCCCGCTTGCCCCCCCCCCCCTTTCTTTCCCTCCCTTTTTTATTGTTCTTCAAGGGGAAAGGGGTTCTTTTCTTTGTTGTTATTGGTTATTCTGCCTTGTTCTCCGTCGCAATGGCCGCCTCAGTTCGATACCTGAGTCCACGATCAGCCTTGACCATGTCGAAACTCGACAGTACCATCATACCCGTTCACGAGGACTCTTCGGCTGACGGACTGCTTGTGGTGGGGTGCAGCAATCAAAGAGCGAAGAACCAGTTCCGACCTCGTGCTGGCAAGGGCGGTGCTGGCGGTGCTGGCGGAGGCGCTACGAGCTTTCAGCTTCGTCAGTATGCTGAGGTTACCCTCGGTGGGGGGAGTCTGAGGAAGGTGGTCAAGCTGCCTGAGGGGGAGGATGAGAATGAATGGCTCGCCGTCAATAGTGAGCAATTTAACCCTTTGGCTCTCGAGCGTGGCTGTTACTGACTGTGGTATGATACAAAGTGGTCGATTTCTACAACCAGATCAACCTCCTTTACGGCGCCATCACCGAGTTTTGTTCGCCTCAGTCTTGTCCGGAGATGAAGGCAACGGACGAGTACGCAACATCTCCCCCCCCCTCTCTTTCTATTCTTTCTCGAGGCTGAACAACTCTTGGTTCCAGATTCGAGTACCTCTGGCAAGATAGCGAAAACTACAAACGACCGACCAAGATGGCGGCACCGGCCTACATCGAGCAGCTCATGGCCTGGGTGCAATCCAACATTGACAACGAATCCATCCTGCCCAGCAAGATTGGCGAGTTTTCCCTTTCTCTTCCCCTTGTTTTCTACACCGAATCTTCTTCCTGACTCACTCTCGTGAGAAAGCGGGCTAACCGAAGCGACCAAAAACAAACATGCAGGCGTCCCTTTCCCCAAATCTTTCCCAACGCTGGTACGGCAAATCTTCAAGCGCATGTATCGCGTCTACGCCCACATCTACTGCCATCACTACCCGGTCATCCGCGAACTCGGGCTCGAGCCCCACCTCAACACCAGCTTCAAGCAGTACGTGCTCTTTATCGACGAGCATGGCCTGGCTAGCGGACGCGATTACTGGGGTCCTCTGGGGGATCTGGTTGATAGCATGTTGAGGAGCGACTAGTCGTTTTTGTTGTTGTTTCTCTTCTTCTTCTTCTTCTTCTTCTTCTTCTTCTTCTTCTTCTTCTTCTTCTTACAGGCTAAAGGGAGAAAGCAAGCAGAGGGTTTTCATCTTTTTTTTTCTTCTTACAGGTCATGAAGGGGGTGCGGGAATGGACTGGCTTCTATGTATGGCTTTCTTTGTAGACGGTGAGCATTGCAGGCCCTTTTTTTTTTGTGCTCTCCTCTTTGAGATCAGATCTCCTCTGAGAGAGAGACAGACAGAGTGAGGCACAGAGAGAGAGAGAGATGCAAGGGAAATCCATCCATCATATATCCACTATTCGTACACTCACACGTATGTACGGATACGGACATCATACATGCACACTCGTCTTCCAGCAGCCGTCTCCTCCGCGTGCTCCGTATTCGTAATGCTTCTCGTATTCGCTCCCAAGATAAAGCTCGATCTTACATCAGCAAACCCGAAGCTTAACCGATCACGACCTCGTAGTATCCAGCTCCTCCTACTCCTCCTCCTCTGGAACTTCTCCGCACGCTGGCTCTCGTGCCACGTACATTTCACGCTCATTGGCACTGGAAGTCTACATAAATCGCATCTCACGAGCACGTCGAACCGCTCTTCTCCTTCTTCTTGTCCCCCGCTCTACGAATTTCAATCTCGAGTAGCCGACGGGGGTAAAAAAAATCACAAAATGCTCTCCCGAAAAGCTCTCACAAGCTGTCGCGGCAGCAGCAGCAGCAGCAGCAGCAGCAGCCGTGGCGTCGCCTTGGTCGTGGGAAGGACGGCCTGTCAGCGTGCGGGGATGGCGACGCGCGCTCGTCGGACTTTTGCCGCCGCTGCTTCCCCTTCGTCGACTTCGGCGGCGAAGGAGGAGATGGTTGGGAAGCCGCCTATTTCTGTGTTTGGGTTGGATGGGACGTACGCTACGGCATTGGTATTTCTATCGTCCCCCCCCCCCCCTCCTTTCTTGAAGAGTTCCCTTCTATCAAATGGACAAGTATAAACATGACTGACACTTGCGATTCGATTTGGGGGGGCCGGGGGAAATAAAAAGTACACGGCAGCCTCCAAATCGTCAACGCTGGACTCAACAGCCCGCGCAATGACAAGCCTAGGCGAAACCTTCAGCAAAGACGCCAAGCTATCACAAGTCCTCGCCACCCCGACCCTCTCGCCAAAGGACAAGGAGGCCGTCATCGGCGAGTTGGCCAAGACGATGGGCGGCGCCGCCACGCCGACCGTCAAGAACTTCCTCGAGACCCTCGCGGAGAATAATCGGCTTGGCTTGCTTCAGGCTGTTTGTGGCAAGTTTGCTGACCTCATGGCTGCTTCCAAGGGTGAGGTCCAGATGACCGTCACCAGTGCTCAGGTAAAAAAAAACATTCTTCTCCTTTCTGTTCCTCCCCCTGAAAGTGAGGCTTTACCAGGTAACTGATTTCCTCTCTCTTGAAAGCCTCTCGATAACAAGACCCTCTCTCGTCTCGAAACGGCAATCACAAAGTCCCCCTACCTAGCTCAGGGAAAGCGTCTCAAGGTTCACAACCAGGTTCGCAACATCTCTCTTTACCTTTCCTCCCCCCCTTATTTCTCACTCATAGAAACCCATCCTCATTTTTCACCACTTGACCTGATTTAACGTCCCTCTCTTTTCTTCAGGTCAACTCCGATATCGTCGGCGGCCTCGTCGTCGAGATCGGCGATCGCACCATCGACCTCAGCGTCTCGTCCCGCGTCGCCAAGATGAACAAGCTCCTGACGGATAATCTGTAATTTTTGTTTCCCCTCCGCAGCTCCTTGACGACGATTACACACTTTCACCATCACCGTTCACCGTTCACCGTCTCATCCACCGTCTCAGGCTGCAACATACCTACCTAGCTCTAGACTATCGACGGTTCGCTTTTCGTACTTTGACCGGGAAGAGAAGAGTCCGAAGCAGATTGTTTCGTTCTCTATATCCATATCGTCGTCCTGGTGTTCACGCCGCGGTTTGATAGAGAGACGTATACAGGCTCTACCGTGAATCAGATGTAGCCTCTTCTCGTGTCTTTGATATTCACCAAGGCCAAGATTAAAAATAAAACAGAAGCTTTAAGAATGATTCTATAACGTCGCTCATCCGCGGACGCGTTTCTACATACTCTATGCCCCCCCCCCGTCCCCAATCCTCTTCTCCCAGCCCGTCCAGGCTCATGGCTGCGTCTCATACTCATCCTCGTGCTTATAGTCCCCGTCGTTCTTCATGTACTCGCTGAGCTGATCCGCCACGTACCGATGGAGGTGCGTGTCGACCTCGGCCCTCTCCCGCTCTCGTCCCTCGGCGAGGTCCGGCTCGGTCGCCTCCTCGTCGACGCCGTTGGTGTCGAAGTCGCTACGGGCTCCGATGGATCGGCCCGTCGAGGACCGCCTGTGCCGCCGCGCCGTCGGGGTTCCCGGGTCGACGGCTCGGTGGAACACGTCGTCAAAGTAGTGTGACATGCCGATGGATGGCGTCCGTGGCGTCTGCGGGAGCCTGCAGTTGACCCTGTCGATGCAAGTCAGTCAAATCTTCACCACGAACTCACCCTCGCCGCTGCTCCGTCATCAACTTACCCCGTGTCGTGTATAATGCGAGCAATCAGGCCCGTCCAGCCGCACTGATGGCTGGCGCCGAGGCCTCGACCGGAATCGCCGTCGAAGAACTCGTGGAACCAGAGGTAGTTCTTCCAGTGTTCGTCAAAGTCCAGCCTGTTGTCGCCGGCGTTGACACTTCGTCTGCCGTCATCGGTCCGGATGAAGAGGTGCTGCAGCCTGTGCTGTATCTCCTCCGATACCTTGCCCAGATGCATGTACTCCCCGCTGCCCGTCGGACACTCGACCCGGAATTCGGGTCCGTAAAAGAGATAGAACCGCTGCAGAGACTCGACCAGGAGAAAGTTGACACACAGCCAGATGGGCCCCCTCCAGTTGCTGTTTCCGCCAAAGAGCCCGCTGTCCGAGTCTCCGGGGACGTAGCCGACGGTGAACTTCTGATTATTGACTACCATGGAATACGGATGATCCCTGTGGTACTTGGACAAGGATCGTATGCCATGGCCGCTCAGGAACTCGTCCTCGTCCAGCATCCGCTTCAGAATCTTCTCCAGTCTGTCCTTGCTGACAATGGACAGCAGGATCCGGTTTCCCTTGCCCCTCTTCCGGATGTTGGCCATGTTTCTCTCCGCCAGGTCGCAGCGGTTGTTGACGAACCACTCGACCCTCTTGCGGAACGAAGGCAGCTTATTGACCAGCTCGGGTTCGAGAGTGGCCGTGGCGTACAGAGGAATCAGGCCAACGAGTGACCGCACAGGCAGCTGCTGTATCCAAGGGCCTCCCCACGAGATGGCGTCGTAGTAAAAGCCATCGTCCTCGTTCCAGAGCGACTGCTCGTTCTTTTGACCGGCTCTGAAAGTCATGGCGTCGCTGATGAGAACGAAATGCTCAAAGAATTTCGAGGCGATGTCTTCGTAGATACGACGGTGCTTGGCCAGCTCCAGAGCAATGTTGAGCATCGACAAGCAGAAGAAGCCCATCCAGCCGGTGCTGTCCGCCTGCTCCAGCACGCCCCCCGTCGGCAGGGGTTCGGATCGGTTGAAGAGACCAATGTTGTCCAGCCCCAAGAAGCCTCCCTCGAAGACGTTCTTACTGTTGGCGTCCTTTCGGTTCACCCACCAAGTGAAGTTGAGAAGTAGCTTGTGGAAGACACGCTCGAGAAAGTCCAAATCCTGACGGCCGTACATTTTCCGCTCAATCTTGAAGACCCTGAACGTCGCCCAGGCGTGGACCGGTGGGTTCACGTCACTGAAGTTCCATTCGTACCTGTCTCCCCTGTCAGTTGATGCCCGAGAGAGAGTGCTGTACGACTTACGCTGGGACCTGTCCGTTCGGATGACAGTACCACTCGCGAGTGAATAGATCCAGCTGCTTCTTGGCGAACTCGGGATCGATCATGGCCAGGGGGATGCAGTGGAAGGCGCTGTCCCAGGCGGCGAAGAAGGGATACTCCCAAGAATCGGGCATCGACAAGATGTCGTCGCAGTGCATGTGCTTCCACTGTTCGTTCCGGATCCCTATCCGATCCGGAGGAGGCGGCGGCATGGCAGGGTCGCCATTCGCCCATTGATCCCATACAAAGTGATAGTACTGCTTCGTCCACATCATGCCGGCGAATGCCTGTCTCTGAATGTTACGCAGATCATCAGTCATCGGCAGTGGGCTGATTTTGTAGTAGAATTCGTCGGCCTCCTCCCGACGTCTGTCGAAGATGTTGTCGAATTCTTCCTCGTCAATGAAGGCGATGTCGCTCTTTGAGAATCGGAGCCGGACGACTGAGATGAAGCATCAGAACAAGGCCACTGAGGCGGTAGGCAGCAGAACCTACCGGCACACTCGCCCGGGTTAACGCCGCCGTCTTCAGTGAAACTAAACCAGGCGGCGCATTTCGTGCCGGTCTTTTCAGGGTTGACGGCACCCTTGACGCCATCGACAATGCGTCGGTGAAAGGCATCCTTGACGTATGGCTGCTTGTTCTCTTGACCATAGAGCGATTCGAAGTTGGTGTCGTTTTCGGTGAAGAGAAGATCGGGCATGACATCCTCTCCGCTCGAACCTACGCCGGGAGAGGGAGACAGGACCAAGAAACGGCGGCCAAGGCTATGATGCTCCGACTTTGCGGCCGTAGCCGAGTACTTTTCGATGACCGGCTTCTGGTCTTCCGGCTCTCTGCCCCAGCTCCAGGTGTTCCGGAACCATAGCTGTGGTAGGATGTGAAGAGGCGCAGGATCGGGGCCCCTGTTCCAGGCCGTGACTCGAAAAAGGAGCTCGTCGGGGTCGTCGGCCTCCTTTGCAGTCTCGATGAAAATGTCCCAGTACCGATCCTGATCGAAGACGCCGGTGTCGGTGATCTGATATTCTTTGTCCTGCTTTGACCTCTTCGCGTTTTCCTCAACGAGATCTTCATAGGGAAACTTGGCCTGCGGGTACTTGTACAGAAACTTCATGTAAGAGTGCTGCGATCGGTTAGCACCGGGATGAACGGGAGGAAGCAGCGCGGTCATACAGTCTGTCGATAAGGGTCAGCAAGTGGTGTCGTTTCACGAGTCAGAAAAGACGAGGACGCACTGGGATGTTGTCGAGGTGAAAATAGGCCTCCTTGACGCTCTCGCCGTGGTTTCCTTGCGGATTAGACAGACCGAAGAGCCTCTCTTTCAGAATGTCACTAAGGCGAGTCAGATCACGATCGACTCTGGGAGGCGGTCGATGAAGAAGAAGAAGAAGACAGACTCTTTCCCGTTCCAGAAGCTGAAAGCAATGTTCTCCAAACCGTGGGTATCCGAAACTCCAGCAATACCGTCCTCGCCCCATCTGAAGGCTCGCGAGTGGGCGTGACTATGGGGAAAGTCTGGAGGCGGGAGTCAACCAAAAGAAGGCAGGGGTGAGCATTAAAAGGGGAGGAGAAGCGGGAAGCATACGGCTCCAAGCATCTCCATCGGAGCTATAGTCCTCTCTCACTGCGGTCCGGTCAGCCTGATACGGCCGTTTATGACGAGGATCCAAGGTACCTGTGGCCCACTGCCGCTCGGCAACATAGGGACCCCATTTCTTCCAATACTTGACGCGCTCTCGATCGTCCCGAAGGCGTTTCTCTTCGTCGGTGACATAGTTGAAAGCTGTCATGACGGCAGTTGCGGAGAGGAGGAAACGGCCCGAGGGGAGGAGAGACAGCGGCTATCGGAGTCAGCCTGGAGAAGCGAGACGCCGGCCGGAAGAGAGAAGACGAATTGAGCAGCTTCGATCAGCAAGATGAAGCGCTTCCTTTTTTTCGCGGGAGACGGTTGTGTAGGTTGGTAGATGAATAGGTCGTAGGTAGGCAGATTAGTAGTAGGCTGCTCGATGGGTGGAACCGCAACCGTAGGAGTAACGCCGTTGGTCCGCCGTCCCAGTTGGCAGCGACCACCCAAGCTATACCTGCCTACTCTCGAGCTAGCCGAAAGGTTATCTATCTCTCGGTATCTGGTAGGCTTTTGGGTGGCAGGAGTATGGGAAAGCTAAACAGCACAAGCACAGATGTCTTGGGTTGGGAGACAGAGGAGTCTCCGATTGCGGAGCATCCGGGTCTGGCATCCAGGTACGTGCGTCATTGGGCTGTCGCAGGACGCGAAGTTGACGAGCAGGTGCACGCGCGGGGAGAGAGAGAGAGAGAGAGAGAGAGAGAAATCCCTTGAGCGGTGAGGGAGGTTACAATCGGCAGCCGGAGAGAAATTGATTGCATGTACGGATATGCATGCACGTACTATGTCTGTCTGTCTGTCTGTCTGTCTGTCTGTCTGTATAGGTAGCGTTGCAGTGCCGGGGAGTTTTTTCGTTAACGAGGGATTGTTTGTCTATCGGGTTGCCAGTTGAGAGGGAGGATGCAAGCCATTATTACGTCAGTCCAATAGATGGATTGGATGAGCTTAATAAGTCTCACAAGCCAGCCAGAAGACGACTGTATCACTCACTCTTCACAATAGGTGGGCAAAGATGATCCAACCAACCCAACTACCTCCATACATACATGCTCTCACCTTCACGTGTACCGTCTGTACGCCGATCAAGGCCGCGGTTATTATGACGACGCTGCCCAAGGTCAGTCAGTGTCACATACATATATAGATCTCAGTAATGCTGAATACATCATCAAACCGGGCAGAAGACCACCTCTCCTCCCATCACGCCCCATGACTCTTGTACCACAACAACTCCTTCTCCTTACCCTTCTCCTTCTCCCAGTGACCAACTCCCCTGTGACCTCGGTATTATAACATGTCATTATAATGTCATTCACAGCCAAGTCTCCGGCTGGTAGCGGAAAAGGCAGGGATACGTCAAGAATGGCCAAACCCAAGGAAAATCTCGTCTCCAACAACTAAACACTGACATACATACATACATATCAGCCGAACACGTCCACGAGATATGCCATGATTCGAGCAGGAAACTAGACGGAGAAAACACACCATACATAGATTGGTCAGCTTCTCATCAAGCATCTCTTCAACACCCTCTCCCCCACCCGCCGTGCCGCTACAAAAGCTGAGCGAGCCGAGGCGAATCGAAAAGCGACGGGTGAGGAAGGGGCTGAGAAGGCAGCGTGACCAGGGGGGGGGTCCGACCCTTGTCCTTCTTTTCTTCTTTCTTCCCTTTTCCCTTTCCCTCCTTTCCTCTCCCGCTCCGGCCGCGAAAGATGCTCGATTCGGGGCGGCTGTCCCGCGCTCTGTGCACCTGAGCCGTTTCCTGGCGGAGAAGAGTGCTGAGGCCTGGATAAGAGGGGCGGAGCAGGGCGAGGACCGGGGGTGGGTGGTGAAAAGGGTGTCGTAGTGTCGTACATGGTATGTACATAATGAACATGTTAGTCCTCGCCCAAGTGAAGCTTATGAGGAGGAAGATCGCTTCCATCTCACCCTCGTGTCTCGTCTGTCCAAGCCATGGATATGGCTCACTTCACCACCACCGGCGTGCTTCCCTACGCTACCACCGAGTTCGACTATTCGTCGCTGCTACAGCCGGATGACGTTCCCGTACCGGCCGAGTCTCCCGAGCGGCCCCTGGCCTCTAGTCCGGAAGCCGCCGTCGTCCGCCGTCAGCCGGTACAGCGGCAGAGATTGGAACGCCGTGGCCATACCAAGAGTCGTCGAGGTTGCTACAACTGCAAGAGGCGGCGCATCAAGGTGCTAGAATCATCGTCGCCCTCGTCAATGACTGGCTTGACTGACACCCCCCTGACTCCCGGCCCCCAGTGTCAGGAGACGCGCCCATCTTGCGGTCACTGCGTCAAGACCGGGCTTGACTGCGAGTATCCGTCGCTACCACGCGTAGTTCATCAGGTGCATCCTTCTGACTACCTATGCCCTCGAGTCTGCTTTAGCCGGATACCTGACAGCTTGGCCAGCCTCAGAATCAGATTCCTCTCTTCAGTTTACAGGACATGCGTCTCTTCCAGCATTTCCTTACTCAGTGCTATCCCGTAACGCATCCGCTTAAACAGGACGGTATATGGACTCATGAGATCCCCTGCATCGCGCACAACGTATGTCCTCTTCCCTGCCTACTACCTACCTACCTACACACTCCGTGGCATCTGACTCAAACACACGCCCACAGCACGACTTTCTTATGCACTCCATCCTGGGATTCGCCGCCTCAGAGCTCGCCCACACCGACGAAAGTAGCGGCCTGCTCACGGCAGCCATGACTCACCGCGTCAAGGCCATCCGGGCCATCAAGAAGCGGCTCACGGACGACGCCGGCACCGACATGGCATACGAGGAGGCCAACGCGCTCGTGGCGACGTGCTTTGCCCTGACGTTCCAGTCGGTCAGCCTCGACGATGGCCTACCCGATTACATGACCTTCATCCGCGGAATCCTCATCATCGGCATGCAGATGATGCTCAAGGGTATGACGCCCATGTTCGACGGCCTGTTTGAGGACCGGCAGGACGAGCTGATGACGCCGCCGGTGCTGCGCATGTCCTTGATCCCGGCCGGTTGGGCTGATGCCGCGGTCATGGCTATATCGTCGCTGCGGCCTCTGTGCATGAATGCCGTCGAGGTGACCTACCATCAGCAGCTCCTGGCCATTGCGCAGAAGCTGCAAATCAGCTCCTTTGATGGTGTGTCGTTTCCTTGGGCTCTTCCTTCTCTACAGTCCGCCGCTGACCGCTGTTGAAGCTTCTCAGGCCCATGCCAGAGAGTACGCCTGGTGGATGATGCTCCCTCACGCCAACTTCCAGCAACTCATCAACCTCAGCCGGCAGTCGACAATCCTCCTCCACACACACTGGATCGCCCTATCGCAAATCATGGCCGTCATGACGGAGAGAGAAAACGACGGTAGCATGCGGCAGGACCGCGGCATGGATCCAGGCTTCATAAGGTGGCTTAGATACCTCAATGCCCGCATCGACTTGGAGCACCAGCCATATAATCAGTGGCCCCTGTGGGTAGAAGGCACCCTTCTCGGCAAGCGTAGGTAGAGGCCAGCTTGGAGGGGAGCCCGTCAAGCTTGTCTCGACAGCCGCCCACGAGGCTGACAGGCCCCTTTCCCCATGGCAATTCCATCTAGCAGGACCGATTCGGACTAATGCCGTCGACGAAACTGCACCTCTCACTCGCTGGCGACGTCCAAACACCACGTGCAGCAGTTCGTCTCTAGCCTCCGGATGCCGACCCCTGAGGCCAGTCATGTCGATCTCGAGTTCGCCATGGGTTTCCGTAATCGTCCGCACATCGACCGGATAAATATTGCCCGTCACGACCAGACGACGAGCCTCTGGCGCAGACTAGGTCGGACTAGTCGCCGGGACCTGGTCCAGCCATGATACACTGGTGCATGGGAGTGGCTTTGCCGCTGCTAGCGGGACAGCGGCGCGCCATTGACAGCGCCCTGACAGCTAGTCTTAGTTTCACCTCTGTCTGCCTCTGCCATAGTATTCAGCTATATCGGTCCGTACAAATAGGCTGCGGCTGCGGCCGACTCTTATGCGTCTTGTCGTAATCTCATCCGCTCCCTATTCAACGTCAAGAATCCCATGTCGAGGTTCTCACAGACGATTCGGACGACCATACCTTGAACGGGCAGCCGATGAGATTGCATCAGTCTCTTTGTCTTCCCTATTTGCGTTCGTTACAGCTTTCACGACGGACACCCACGCACTCGCGCGCACTGCGGCCATGGCTACCCGAGCTGGACATTTGAATATGAATCCGTCGGCTCCGACTCGTCGTCCGACTCTTCCCCCTGCCTACAGGCGCGAGCCCGAGGGCGAGAACCTACCTTCACATCCTCCTCCCAAATACGAGTCCATCTTCGGATCGGCGGCAACGCAGGCGAACCCGCACCCTGCTCGCCCAGCACGGGAAACCATTTTCCAGAGGACGCAAGCCTTTCAGGTGGACACGGCGGCTCAAAATTCTTCGCCGCCGCGGTTGTCTGAGTTTGTCCCCTTTTGCAGCACCAAGGATCGCTTCGGATCCTGTCGACCGCTGAGAATGCGGAACGCCGGCTCCGTCGAAGACCTCGAAGTCCGCGGCTGTGGCTGCCATGCCCGGATGCACACTCATCAAGGAGGAGCCCTGCAATGGCGGTACGCCGGCCGAGGTGAGCGCAAGGTGGCCGGAGCGAGCAGCCTCCTCGTCCTAGACCTGATCACGACGGGAGCAAGCGCCGGAGAAGAGAGGCGCAAGCCAGTTGCATATCTTGTACGCAGCAGCCCGCTCCGATCAGGGGGTGACAACGATTGGCGCCTCCTCGTCGACCTGCGAGGCTGGCTGGCGACCAAGAAGGAGGCTCAGCAGATGGAGGTGCTCATCACGGCGAGCTGCCTCGCCCTGCTGAAGAAGGATGTAGATAGACGGAGGACGCTGCAGATAACCGTCATGAAGGATGACGTGGCTTCGAGCCATCAATAACGAGCATTTTGTCTGCATTGGAGAGCCGTGACGACGAGCCTGTATCATGATGTAGTATGTAGTATGATGATATGTAGGTAGAGTCTTACTCTTGGACGGCTACGGAGTAGACGGGATATAGGAGTAGGTATGTACGAATATGAAGATACGAGAGGTGATGTCCGGCTTACACAGCGACGTCACGTGATAATGAGCTACACCTCCAGCTGCCTTGCGAGGAAAAGGTCGGCTCTCAATCCCAAGCCAACGAACAAGCAGCAAGCATCGTCTCCCGACTTCTCATCTTTGCCGCAACAGGAGCGCCGTCGCCAGAATGACTGCTGCGTGGAGAGCCGCCGGCCTGACGTAAGTTGCCGTGTCGTCAACGCCGCAGTCAATTGCTCCGCCTAACAGGGCATGCGCATAGATACAACCATTACCTGGCCATCGCCGCTCGCACCGTCCGCCGCTGCCTCAAGGAAGACAAACGAATCGCGGCCGAGCGTCACGGCGAGTCGGATGTGCGCTTCGTAAAGTGGGAGGTATGTACCAACGTCCCCTGTGCGGATCCGGGCCCGTCACTGAACCGTCCTCTACAGAAGGGCGTCGCCGGCGAGACACAAGATCTTAAGCGCGCCAATGCCGCCGCCATGAAGGAGAACGCTTCCTAGACGAGCTCGACATGTTGTGTGTGGGCGGACGGGGGTTACGTCATGGCTCGAGCACCATACTGGGATTAGACGGATCGGATAAGTCGATTGCGATTGTGTCACTTCTTGGACCGTTTTCGCTGCAAGAGAAGCAGCTTCATATTGGTGGCCTCAGATGGTCTTGAAGCTTAATTGTGCGCCTGACGTGAGGCTGGAGAAACGGGTTGGTAGAGAGCATCGTGAAGTTTATGTACGTGCAAGCCTTGTGCCTAGGTAGGTAGTATGCGTGTATGTATGTGTGATGGTGGCCAAGGTCGCCTCAAGCTGTAACCTACAAAGCCTTTGTATGTATGTATAACCAAGACCTTTAGCAGCGCGTCAAAAAGCTGTGATTCACCACGATTCTGCAGCTTCAAGAAAGTCAGAGCGGAATCTTGTATGTACGCCGAGGCTGGTAGTGCGGCCAGCGCCCCTCGGCCAGTGCCCACCCCCCACAAACGTGCCCCCAACAACATCCGGCAGCCCCCAAAATCAATCATGACGCTTCCACAACACCAGGGTCCTGCCGGCGACGCGAGACCGCAAATGGCCCTGGGAGACGCATCTGATGGTATGAGCTCTTGAGAGTGGCATTTTTCTCTCTCTCTCTCTTTTCCTCACCGGCAGACGCAGAGATCGCCAGACTGTCGCTCGGACAAGCTCCCGGATCGCCGCCGCCACCGCCACCGCCAAACATCGACAGTCCCGGCATCGTTGCCGTCGACATCACTAGCAACTTTGCCGAGGCCGTCCGCAGTAAGTCGACGATGCTGCTTTTGGGGGCCGTTCGCTCGCTGAACAAGCCTAGCCTTGGGCCCCGGAGAGCTCGTACAAGATGAGCACTTCACTCTCTTCGAGTCCGTCGCCGCTCTCGAAGTACGCCTCGACATGTCCTCTCTCATCATGCTTCTTCCACTGACGCGACTTCAGATCATGGATCCCAAGATGGACAGCGGCTGTGTCCTTCCGGGCGACGAGTCCGACGAGCTATACGACGTCTCGACCGTTCTTCTCCCCGATGAAGTTCTCGGTATTATCGATCAGCTTCTCTGCCACGAGGTGAGCGGGCACTCAATCCTGCGTCGCACCGCTCACCCATTTGCTTGCAGATGTCGTGGCATTTGGGATACCCGCTGTCGCAGACGCTCTTTACCAGCGTCCACGTCGAGGCGCTCTTGATGCCGAGTCCCGCAAGCGTAGAAGACGCATACTTCGTCCGACACGCCGGCGACACGGGCAATCAGCAGCCCATGCTGCGCGTATTGAGGGCATACTGTCTCGCCATGCTCAAGGCCTGTGGCTACGTCAACGAGCGCATCAAGTCGGAACACTACTATGAGGTCATATGCTCCCCTTGCTACCTTGTCTGACGAGCAAGACTCTGACGATGCGTTTGAATAGGAGGAAGACTTCGTCACCAACACATATAACCGGACACTGCTCAGCAGCATCCCCACCGACGCCATTCGCCAAGTTCTGACGGACGCCCAAGATTTGCTCGAGTCCCTGAGAAACTCCATCGGCTCTGCTGTCACCGATGGTCTCATAAGTCGGCTGACCCTGCGTCGCCTCTTCCTCGCCGCCGCCGAAAGCCCGAAGCATATCAGGGATCGGGAAAGGGCTCGACAGCCATGGACGGAGGCGCTGTCACTACTGCCACGCATAGCCTCGACGCACTCCTTGGGGAAGCCCGTCGTCGAGGCCTTTAGTGTGAAGCTGCAGAGGAAGCTGGCCAGCACGATGCCCCCTCGGCCAATTGTTGAGCTTGGCTTCGACGAGGCATTCCGTCACCTGTCACGTCTGTTCGGAGATAGCTGCGAGGTAATAGGCGCCCTTGAATACACAAACTCGCGCTGCCTTCAGGTAATAACTCTACCCCTCCCTCTCATCCTCTCACTCGGGCTGACGACTTCTCAGACCTTTGTGGCCACTTTTCAAGCCAAAAAGCCTCAGCCCCTCGTCTACGTCCGGACGTTGCTGCAGACCTTTCTCTTCAACGACATGAAGATCCTGGGCTCCATGAGCATCCGCCAGCTGCTTGACGACGACTTGTCGATAGTTACCATGCCAGCGAGTCCTATACTCGATCGAGAGAACGACGATGTTGAAGCTGTGCAAGACCCTCGCTTCGTCGTGGCACAGCAGATGGAACTGTTCAGGCAACAAGCAGCCCAGCCCTTTCTGGACATTCTGCGGACGGCGTGCCAGAACCGTTGCCGGCAGCGACGGACCCTTTGCCACCTCATCCGGGACTGGGAGAGCCTGCAGGTCGACGCCGAATATATGGATCAGACGCTACAGGACGAGACCGGACAGCAGCCCCTAGTACAGCCGTCGACGTCACGCGACGAGCCCGTCGAGCTGTATCCCCTGGTGCTGTCGTCCTGGACATATCTCTACAAGCTGCACCAGATGGAGCTCATCGTTCAGCTCGGCTTCGAGCTGCAGATCTACCAAGCCGACGAGCTGGCCGGCATGTACTGGCATCTCAACTACCTCGCCCGGTTCCGGCTGCAGCATGCCGAACGAATCAAGTCCTTCGTCGTCCATCGGGTCGATCAGGCAAGGGCGCAGTCACCGCCGGACCGCGTAGCGTCGGAGAGGCTGCAGCTACAGCGCTCGCTGGCTCAGGCGCGGCTTTCGCTGCTCGACGCCGCCGTGACGTGGGAGCTGTCGGACGCCTTGTGCTGCCTGTACACGGCGCTGCTCCGCCTTCGCCTGGTCAAGTCTCCGCCACGGCCGTACAGCAGCGACGAGCTCCGTTTCGCGCTCCGCATGAAGCCCTTTGTCGCCATCGGCTTCCCGCCGCCGCCTACGTTTGACGAGTTCGTCGAAGGCGTGACGCAGCCGGAGACGACGACGGCGGAGCTTCTCGAGTACGGCGAGAAGGCGGCCGCTGGTGCCAAGAAGGGCTTCGAGACGCTGAGCAAGCTGTCGGCCGAGGAGTCTTTTTCTGTCGGCTCGCACGACCGGTGGGTCGCGTCGGCCAAGGGGGCGCTCAAGTCGAGTATCGCCGCCGGCATCGCCATCTCCAGTCTGCAGAAGGCGTTGGCTAAGCAGTCGACGACGGGCGGCGACGATGGTCTGGGCCTTAGGGTTGAAGTACCTGGCCCGGACGAGGCGTATCACAACTGGTGGATTGTTCCCAAAGTGGTGGCGGCCGTATAATATCTAAGTCGCTTAGAATAGGTGCTCCATAGAACGGGTACGGGGGTGTTGAGTTTATCGCCAAGGGCGAAAGGGGGAGGACTAGGCTGCTGATAATATCAAGTTCATACAAACTGTCATGTATGTAGTGATTCCATCTGAGGCTTTCCTCAAGACCAGATGATGATATACAACATTCAGACGATAACGATGGTTCTTGCTCGTGCTTCTCGATGATATATCCCAGACAGATACACACACTCCTTGACCCCTTGATGGCTTGATGACAGTAACTGTTCAGCTCCCCTATCCTGCTTCTTCATGGGCAAATCTCACTTGTAGTTTGGCTGAACATTGATGCTGTTCCACTTCTCTCAAGTGTTGATCCCACTGCTCGTCACTTGCCGCTCATTGACAAGAATAATCGAGGCGTCGTCCTTGGTTCGACTTCTGTAGCCTGACGTAAATATTGATAGTGAGAACCTCTAGGCGGCGAGACGCTTCCGCGCAGCAGCCGAGCGAAGCCGAATAGTTTGCTCGTAGAGAACGTCCTTGAAGGCGAAGAGGAAGGCGGCGGTGAGGACGCTCTGCGTGACCTTGGGACCGATGCCTAGTGACGTGCATGTCAGTCGAGTCGAGACGATGATATGACAAGAGGCGCGCCTTACCTTTATAGAGACCGGCGTAACCTTCGTCCTTGATGACGCGGCGCAGGGTCTGCGACATGCCCTCCTTCTTGGCGCTGTTGCGGCCGGCGACATGCATCTGGCTTTTAACGGTGATGTACGGATACGTGACGGAGGTGGCGAACAGCTTGCCCAAAGCACCCAGTAGGAAGGCAATGGTAGGCGTGACGGCCTTTTGCCGCTTCTCGACGGCGTTCTTCATCTGCTCAAATAAGGTGTACTGCAGAATGGGATTGATGACGAGGACGAGGGCGGGAATGACACCGGCGAAGAGCGCCTGAGGCCCTTCGTTACGGAGCAACGACATCAAGGTTCCAATCGTCGAAGGCGCGGCCGAGGCACGGCTTGAGCCTCCACCAGCAGCCTCGAGGTCAGCATCTGCCGTGCTCTGACGACGGGTGGTGACCCTAGTGTTGACGACCCAGATGGGGTTGGTGATGACGACCGTCGCAGAGCCGGCAATGGCGCCTGCAATCATGGATTCGACCGTCGTGAGTTTCTTGCTGGCGCGACCGGCGGAGCGAGCAGCGCGTTCGAAGAAGCCGCGAGTCCACTCGTACCAATAGTAATAGACGAAGTTGGTGACGCTTATACCGAACAGAGCCGAGTTGACGCCGGCGTAAAGACCGGCCACGCCCTCCCGAGCTACGATGCGGCGGACGGCGGCAACGAAACCGGTCTCTGCCTTTGTGGACTCGACTTGTGCGCGGGTCGAGAGCGTTATGAGCGGATAACTATCACCTACTTTAGCCCCGTCAAGTCTTTATCTCTCTCGCCAGCTGAGGAGGAAGCGCACGTCAGGATCATGGATAGGATACCGCCGCCGGCACCGGCGAGGGCGTGGGCGACATTGTCGTTTTGCGGAGGAGGTGGAGTCATTATGGCTGCGGTATGATGAAGCAGAGACGATGAGAGAAGAGTCTATGCGAGTCCCTCATGGCAGCGTGAAAGGATATGCCTTTACGCCGAGGTTCGCAGGGAGAGAAAGATAGAGAGAGAGAGAGAGAGAGAGAGAGAGAGAGAGAGAGAGAGAGAGAGATAGAGAGAGGGAGTTGCGCCACGGGTGAAGTCATCCCCAGCATGTGACGCTGACTCATCATCGGCTAGCCAGCGAGCTATCAAAAAAGAAAACAACTACCTAGATAATCACATGACTGTGAAATGACCCGCACCTTAACCTATCTTATCAGGATCAAAGGCATCGGGACCCCTACGAAAGACTCTGATGCCAAGATACCTGTATTGATTCAACTACTTATCCAGGTAAGAGGTAAGGATATCTCTTAGCAAGGGGCTAGCCAGGAAACCAGCCTCTCCATTCCTCATAGCCATTCGTATAAAGGGCCCGTTTTTTCTATATACATATATGAGGAAGGCCTCCGAGCCCAAGGGAGCGGACTTCAGAGCCCTCAGTACGGATTATACAATACTGAGGGCAAACCGTAGTGTTGCGCCGAGGGACGAGTAGGGAATAGATGGGGAAAGAAGATGCCACAGTATGTATGGATGTGAAAGAGAGAGAATTGAACATGGATAATATTTCGAGACGAAAAAGGTCCGGAGGATAGAGAAGGCCTAGGCAGGCCTGAGGAGGCTATCAAGTTGTGGACTTGGCACGACTCGCTCGTGCGGGCTGAGACTTTGCCCGCGATTGCTGCTGCTGCTAATCTCGATTCTGATCCGTTTCTTGCCGCCTTTGACTGCCCCCTGGCCTTTGTGACCGTAGTCGTTGTTCCGCTAGTTGGGTTGAAAAGGCTGAAGAAAGCAGAAGACCAGAAGAAGAAAAGGGGAGCCGAAAAAAATGAGGCTAAGGAAGGCGTTGGAAAGCAGTAGAAAAAGGCAGCCAAGGGACCGTGGCGAGGGTAGCATCGAAGCGAAGCCTGTACTGCCAGGGAAGACGAAGAGAATGAAAAAGACGAAAGAATCCAGGGGCCTGTCCGTACCCGTAGCCGGGACCGTAGCAGGCTGTCGACGCTATAGGGGCCGTGAAGAAGGTGTCCGGAGTTCGTAGTGGCGAGGGCAGAAGGAAGGTATAACGAAGCATCATAACACGATCACGCCCTAGAGACCAGTTTTGAAGAAGATGAATAGACACTCCCGTCGTCCACGTGAAGCAGATAATGCCCAAAGGTAGGGAAAGGGGGGGGGGGGGGGGGAAACCAAAAAAAAAAAAAAAACCCCCGGGGGGGGGGAGCCTCCGCGGCCGGTCTTTTTTATAAAAAAGAAAAAAGGAGGTCATGAATAGAAGAGAGAGAAGAATA
>PDHQ01000010.1:199758-240245 GCA_003339415.1 Ophiocordyceps camponoti-saundersi (nom. inval.)
AAGGGGGGGGGGGGGGGGGGGGGGGGGGGGGGGGGGGGGGGGGGAACGTAGAAACGAACAAGGAAGAAAGGGTCGGACCGTAGCCTAGTAGAGGTAGGTAGCCTACCTAAGGTACCCAAGGCTAGATCCTTCTGCACTCACGGCGACTAAACCTTTGTATACCTACCTACCTATCGAAGGGGCTGATGCCGTCCTTGGGCTTCTTTCTAGGTCGTTCATAGAGTAGGTAGGTACGTGCAAAGACCGACTTCGTGACTCCCTCTATAACTTGATCCTATTTGATCAGACCGATCTGACTGCCTTTTCCTGCCGGTGGCCTTCTCTATATATGTCCTTGGGCGTGCCCCTTGCTCCCGCCAAAGAGGTATATATAGTAAGGAGGAAAACTAAACTCTTATCGAGTCTTTTAGGGCCGAGAATAACAAGTGAGCTGTTAGCAAAGGTTAGCAAAGGACCGGCAACTCGGCCATTGAATATACATACTAGAGCCTAGAGCCCTGAACTGACCGCTCACCTACCTACCTACTCTTACAGTTATAAACAGGTCATAACAACAAGGGATAACTAACATACATACATACTAACCTACAGACTCATCCACCTCGATTACCTCCCCTCCCCCTCCCCCTCCCCCTCCCCCTACCGCCCCATCTCCCCCTCCCACCGCCGTGCCCGCCCCGAAACTCCGACGGCGCCGGCCCCCGCTCCCGTCTCTCCCGCCTCTCCTCCGCGCTGCCGTCCCAGAGGTTCTCCAGCCCGAGCAGGTCGCAAAAGGCCGCCGTCTGGGGGTTGGTGTACTCCTCCGGCTGCTCGTCGACCCGTTCCGGACTTCCGGTCACGTGAGGCGGCGCCGTCACCTCAAAGTTTTCCGGCACCTCCAGCTTGTCGGCCTTGACCACCTTGTCCTCCACCCAGGCGCGCTCCGCTTCGAGGAGCGGCAGGTATTCCTCCTCGCTCTTGTACTCCGCCGGCGGCTGATCGCGGTCGCCGAACCGGAGGGACTTGTGGAAGAGCCGGCAGATGGAGAGCCACTCGGCGTCGTACTGGAGCCGTCGTCGGTCCTGGCCCTGCTGCTGGCTGATGGGCTGAATTTCGCACAGTTGAAGGAAGTGCCGTCCAGGCAGGCATTTGTCGAGCGCCAGGAACATCACCTTGTTGTTTGTGATGTCTGGCGGTACTGGCTGGCCCGGAATGCGTCTAACGGCCGCTTCTGTAGCCGGAGCCGGAGCAGCGAAAGACGCCGGCAACTGAGCTCTCAGCTCTTCCGAGACTTGACTGGTCTCCTGCGCGGCCGGCTTGCTTGCGTCATCGTCGTCCACGTCAAGGTCAATCTCGTCAGGGTTAGCCTCTGGGCTGGGAGCCGCAGCCTGTGTGGCTTCACCTCCGTACATCTTGATGGCGGCAAACTTGATGTGCAGATGGGCAGAGAACCAGTAGGCCGGCCGCAGACGATCCATGACGTACTGGGCGGCGACGCTTCCCAGCACACCGTCCTCGGATTCCTGACGAAAGCCGTACTTTTTCTTGAAGAGCCACTCCGAGTCACCGTGCTTTTCGATGGCGCGCGGCCAGTCATGACTCAAGCCGACATCAACCTGTGACTGTAGAAGAAGCAACTTCCGAACGTCAACTTCTCTGACGTGGTAAAAAGTCTTGATATCATCTTGATTAAAGGGTAGGCGCTCATGATGCGACTTGCGATAGTCACGACCCTTCCAAATGCCCGACAGAGCGGCGATACGTAAAGGCCCGAAGCGCACCACGTTGGCCGCTCCGAGATAGTAGATGTTCTTCGCCACCCAGCCTCCGTAGTAGAGCTCCCACAGGTGAGAGCTCGCCTCGTGATTGCCGCCTATGAAGACGGTAAGGTAAGGCGCGACGCGAGCCCCCGAGTAAAAGTCGGGAAAGTCGCCCAGCTGCCGATACTTGGCCGGCACCGACATGACGTTCAGGTCCGCCGCGTTCCGGGCTGCCTGGAAGTCCCCCCCGATGATGACGAGGTCGACGCCGTCCCAGCCGCGGTGCTTGCACGACTGGGCCACGGAAGCGTAGATGGCGTTGAGCGTGCCATGTCCCTGGAGGAAAGAGAAGGGGAATCGTCTGTTAGCGATGCTGTCGCATGGGAGAGGAGGAGTAGTTTTCATCTGTGTGTCTTCACTTACACAGCCTTCAATGGCGACGCGGACGCCGCGGATTGTCGAGGTGCTCATTGAGGCGTGCCTTGTGCTTTGCAGAGTGCATGGAAAGAGCTTTCATCAGTGGTGAAGAGGTTCGAGATGGTTTTGGGGTTGATGGTGGTATAGGGTAGGCGTTTGCATGGACGGGGAGAAGGAGCATGTTGATTATCTTGATGCTCGCTCAGCAACTTCACTCCATCACTAAGCGCAACCAATTCACCTTCCAGTTCCACGTGACAATTGTCTCACAATAACCGTCTACAGAACCCGATCATGCAGGAGGTGAAAAGTGTAAGAAGAAAGAAGGAACTGTCATCCGTCTTGGAGAGCATCTGCAGTGGCCGGACACTCCCGAGGGGGGGGGGGGGCCGAGGTTCCGAACCTCTCTGGTGGTTGCGCATGGTTAGTGGCGCTCAAAAGTGTAGGCACCACCAGAGAGATGCTCAGATAGTGGTAGCCTCGATACGACACTGCGCGTAACGTATGACACCCACCCCCTTCATACCAGATCGTACGGTTCAGGAGGACTGGCCGAACTACGCTATCTAAAGTCTCTCTCTTCCCGGCCGGAGAAATAAGCTTCATAACCTTAGCTCTCTGGAGAAGGGTTGCGGCAACTTACTCTCACCGGCTCGTACCGCTGGGGATCAAATTCAGGGTATCATGGCAGATATAGTGGAAAGTCAATCAGGGACTCGAAACATGTTGCAGACGCAGCTCTGGTACTTCCATTCAGCATCTCCAAGAGAAGGTAGAGCCAGCCACATCAAGTGAAAGAAGCCAATACTAATAATAATGGCCAACCCTTGCAAGAGACTCGAGTCAATCGCCTCAAGGTCAGAATGCCTCTCAGAAGAGTATGCATGCATATTATATACACACACAGAACAGTAAAAAAAAAGCATACAGGGGTATCATAATATCTACCTATGTAAACACAAGCCCAAGCCCATCGTATCTCCCGCTCACGTGCCTCTCACCCCCAAGACACACGCACATCTACCCACCTCCTACCCACGCCGCACGCCCTCAGGACCCCGAAGCCTGCGGAACCGCACTAGTCTCATGAACTGCGTCGGCGACGTCCGTCGGCGCCGGCACGGCATTTCCTTCTGTTTTCGGGTATGTGTCGCCGTACTTCTCTATCAAGCCTTCGAGCTTACGCAGACCATCCTCCTCCCACCGCCGGAAACTGCCGGGCGTGGGCAATCCCTTGGTGTAGTTTCCTTCGAGGCAATGCCTCAGCCACGTCTTCATGACCAGCACCTCTTCATGAACCCACTGACAGGTAGTCAGTTTCCTTCCGTCAATCTTCCACACAGATACACAAAAGTAGAGGCAGGGAGAGAGAACTCACCATATCCGGATAACGCAGAGAGTCGTCCGAAGGCAAAACCACCTGCGGCCTCACCACCTTCTCCTTCCGGTCTTTCAAATCGTACTCGATCCGACGGCTGTAATCGCAGCTATTCCATCTCTTTCCCCTCCTAGGCCATGGCCCCAGTAGCGCCCGGACGGGATCCGTCTTGTCGATAGAGATGATGATTCGGCTGGAATTGGCCAAATCCTCGGGACCGAGCTTGAAACGCCTCCATAGATCGTTTTGCGTCACCGGCACAGCCTTACCGTCGAATTCCTTCATGCATTCGTCATACTCATCCTGACAACCTTTTGTCTGAGGCAGAAAGATGCTGCCCTCTTCGGCATTGGCCGTACACAGAGGGAGGTAAGTGCCTGCGCCCATCGTAATCAGTAAAAACCTTCCAAAAGCGCGACAGATTCTTACAGCTGATGTAGCGATTCGTCCTCAAGGCTTTTCGGTCCTCTTCGTCCTGTATTTGCGACTCGTTGAACCCAGCCCACGGCATACAGCTCTGTTCTGGCCCAGGCAGCCGCAAGATCTTCATCCTTTCCTCGAGCCTGCGGAGTAAATTGCCGTAGCCGAAAGCGGAATCGTTCTTCACACGCATGAGGTCTTCCACTGTTGAATCCATGAGCTCTGAGCTTTTGGCATCTTTGAGGAAATGTTCCGCCTCGGCGGCGGCGATGTAGTTTGATTCCGTGAACCGTTGCAGCTTTTCCATGTCCTCTTGGCTGTTAAGACGAGGCTGGGTGCACAAATTGAGCTCCTTTGCCACAGATTTCAGGTTTGTAGCATCTGAAATGGTAAGTGGCAGGTCATACAAGGGGAGGAAGCGTTTCATACTACTGTTGACCTGTTGACCAATCCATTCGATCGATCTCGTGATCTGGCTCGCCGCGTAAGGGGAACGACGCCGCCACGCGGCAGAGACCTGAATGCATGCAGCTAGTTTAGCCCCGGCAGTTTTTCTTTTACTATTTTCCGTATCAACTCACCGCGTTGCGATAGAGAAACTGCTCCTTATTGTCCGGCTTCGGATTCAAGTTGTAAGATAGAATGGGAGGTGCGTTGGCAATGGCAGCGAAGAAGACGTCAGGATACATCTGACGCAAGGCCATAGCTATGAGGCCCTCGTAGCCGCCTAGTTTTATCCGTCAGTTCAATCGACTTCTCCTTTCCTCATGACCTTGATGGCAACTTACTGCCGGTAGCAATAACTGGACTTAATAGTCTGTTTGGATGCTTTTTTCGCATCATCAAAACCATAGACTTGGCATCGGCCAAGACATTTTCCAAGGTCAGTTCCTTGAGCCATTCGCTATTGTTGGAACTGGGGCCATATGGCATGCTGCCCCCGAAGTAGCGATGCTCGAGGAAGACGGCCATGCCGTGCAGCTCCCTGGCGTACGCATTACCAAGAGAAGAATCCTGCGAGAGTAATCGTCATTTAAGTCGGCCGATCAACAATCCCTGAGCTCAGGGGCATACCGGGATTCTATCGATATTCGGTACTAGCTGCAGGAAAATGGGGCTATGGGGCAGGAATCCTCTCGCGATATCCGCGTATCGCTGCCAAAACTTGCCATCATTGTCGTCTTTAGACCTGTGCGTGATTGACTGATAGAAGCCGAATTGATTACAACATTTTCCCAAGTAGTGGGCTCTGATGGCATCATAGTTCAATGGGTATTTGACGCATGGATTGATTGGATTGATCGCTCCTGAAAATATCCAGGCAAGAAGGTTTAGGAAGGCCGAGATGGCGATTCCGGCGAAGATGGCCATTATGAGGATGAGGCTGAAAAGGGGTTGATACAGGACCAAAGAGAGAAGAAGAGGGCCAACTTATACCCCCTGCCGTATCAACCCTGCCTTCCACGGCGGCCACCATGCCTACCCACCAGTAGATAGGCACTTACTAGGTAGATAGGTATGTTTGTGTGTCCAAGCAGATGCCCCAAGAGCCTAGACAAAAGCTTGGTTGATAAACATAAGTGTTACCCAACAGAAAAAGCAAGGAGCTCCACGTATGTGGGAAAGTCCCGCAGAGTAAGAGGGATAGTGTTTCTATTCCATCCCATATAGACGTTCGGCCCACGGAGGCATGAATAGAGCAGAACGTATATGCTGAAATGGTGCGAGAGAGATACGCGGAAGAACAGAGGATCGGATTGAAGGGAAAAAAGAAGAAGGACAGCCGTACAGCGTCATTTTGGTAGTTGAGCGACAATCACATGACATGAATATAGCCCAACAACGCGAGCCTCCATCACTTCATGTTCATGTTGGCCCTGTCCGACAAGGTTAGAGCAACAGATTCAATCAGGAGCCTCGGATATACTTGCTGGTCTAGACCCAGGTAGTCGGCCGCGGCCAGCAGCTCGAGACACAGCTCGACCGGGATCTCCATGTCCGGCACGTCCTCGCTAGCACGGTAGTGATACCAGTAGTGAAAGTACTCGACCACCTTGTCGAGCACTGTCGCGCTATCTCATCGAGAAATCGTTAGCCAAGGAAAGGGTCTAGGAGAAGCGCAGAAACGAAGGTGATTCTGCGAAGGGGGGAAAGAGGGAAAGTCAGATCAAGTGTAGAAGGGATACGCTCAGACGGAACCTTCCGCGAGGGTGGCTCCGTCACGATAATAGCTTCGTGCTTTCTCGTCATCCCATAATGATGGTTCGATAATGGCGACTAACCTCATCTCCTGAAAGACGCAGCGCGCGTTCTGTGCCTCAGAGAACTGACCTAGACGAGCAAAAGGGAAAAAGCAAAAGGGAAACAAAGGAAAGAAAGGAGAGGAGAGAACTTCGTCAGCCAATGGCCTGCGTCTCGGGTAGGGAGGGCATCACATACTCCGAGGGTCAAGCATGCCCTTGATGATGGGGCTCACCATGGCCGCTTCGCGCAGGACGACGAATTCGAAGCCATCGGCAGAGACGAGAGTGACGTATTTGCTGACGTCTGGCGTCTGCATAGCTATAGATGTGCCGATCAATCTTGAGAGAAAGATGGACGGTACAATCACATCGTGCGTGCGAGAAAGAAGAGGGAGTGAGAGAGAAAGAAGAGTAATTTTCTCTGGGTGAAGAGAAGAAAAGAGGCGTCGTGGGCCTTATCTAATCATCGCATCGCGGATTACCTAAGCCCACCGTCTTCGGACGGAACATCATGTAAGAAATCCCAAAATGCCGATGAAGACACGACACTATAAAGAAAGTCTATCCTGGTCTCTTCCTTGCTATTCAGCTCGTAGGCCATCGTCGTCTCCCACTTCTCTCCGTCAGTCCTCACTCGTCGGCGCATCATGCCCGCCCCGCCCGCCTCCTTCGATACCTACCAAACGCCGCTGGTGTCTCGTTACACCAGCAGCGAAATGACGAAAATCTTTTCGCCTCGACAGCGCGTCTCGACCTGGCGCAAGCTCTGGCTCTGGCTCGCCGAGGCGGAAAAGGAGCTGGGGCTCTCGCAAATCACCCAAGAGGCCATTGAAGCTCTCCGTGCCAACGTTGACGTGACCGACGACGCTTTCAAGGTGGCGGCAGATGAAGAGCGCCGCGTGCGACACGATGTCATGGCCCATATCCACGCCTATGAAAAGGACGCCCCCGCCGCCGCCGGCCTCATCCACGTCGGCGCAACTTCGTGCTACGTGACGGACAATGCCGACCTCATCTTCATGCGTGATGCGCTCGATCTGCTTCTCCCGAAGCTGGCGCGGGCCCTCAATTCCCTGTGCAAGTTTGCGTGCCAGTATAAGAAGCTGGTCACGCTCGGCTTCACCCATTATCAAGCGGCTCAGCCTATCACTGTCGGACGCCGGGCCGCCCAGTGGCTTCAGGATCTGCTCTTCGATCTCGAAGATATAGAGTACGTCCGGTCCGGGCTGCGATTCCGCGGCGCCCAAGGCACTACCGGCACTCAGGCATCCTTTCTTGAGGTGTTTCAGAACGACGCGGCCAAAGTGGACAAGCTCAACGAGATTCTCTGTGAAAAGGCGGGATTCCCCAGCTGCTACGACATCTCGACCCAGACTTACACGCGCAAGGTCGACCTCCGAGTGGCCAATGCGCTGTCTGCGCTCGGAGCGACGGCGATACACGTGGCGACAGACATCCGTCACCTCTGTCACGACAAGGAGCTGGACGAACCCCACGTGGCCGGACAGATTGGCTCTTCGGCCATGCCCTTCAAGTCGAACCCGATGACGGCGGAGCGGATCTGCAGTTTGGGCCGCAAGCTGAGAAACACGGCGTCCATCTTTAGCGAAACGTTTTCCCAGCAGTGGCTGGAGCGTAGCCTGGACGATAGCGCGATCCGGCGGATGGACATACCAGAGATGTTCTTCCTGGCCGATTCCATCGTGACCAGCCTCGACTACGTCTTTAGCGGACTGCTCGTCTTCCCTGCCGTCATCAAGTCGCACCTGATGCAGGAGCTGCCGTACATGGCGACGGAGAACATACTGATCCGCATGGTGAACCTCGGGGCGTCGCGACAGGTTGCGCACGAGCAGATACGCCTGCTCGCGCGCGAGGCGGCCTACCACGTCAAGATGGAGGGCGGCAGCAACGATCTGATCGAGCGGATCAAGCGGACCGAGTTTTTCAGGCCCATCTGGGGCGAGGTGGACAGCCTGATGAAGCCGGAGCTGTTTGTCGGGCGCAGCGCGGAGCAGGTGGAAAAGCTTGCCGGACCTGGCGGGGTGGTCGAGAAGGTGCTGGCCAAGTATCAGCGGTATATCGAGAGCAGCACAACGACGCAATTGGCTGTCTGATGAGGAAGAGGGGGAAGTTGGGTATGTATGTATGTACGGATGTATGGTTGATGGATCTAGATACCTAGGTAGACATGTTGGCATGATGGCATGTATGTATGTATGTAGGGTATGAATGAATGTGTGTATGTATGTATGGACATGTGTATTTAAGCATGTCTGTTCAATGAGTTTTCCATGGCTGAGCCTCCGAGTTGCGAGAAGTGTTGAGGAAGGAGAAGGATGAAAGAAGTTGAAGTTGAAGTTGAAGTTGAAGTTGAAGTTGAAGTTGAAGTTGAAGTTGAAGTTGAAGCTGAGGCTGAGGCTGAGGCTGACGATGAGGCTGACGATGAGGCTGAGGTTGAGGACGATGATGATGATGATGACGATGGCCAGGCAACAACATGCATCTTAAACACGACGAATCTGCCTTGCTCTATGGATTAGTCGAGAGGCTTTTCTTCCTAAGCTCTTCCTTTCTTTTCCCATCTCTGTATCTCATATCCGCGTGTCAAGAAGCCACCTATTTTCCCCCCTCCCCTATAGAAGTGCTATTCTTCTTCCAGTCTAAGCCCAGGCACAGCCCGCGACCGACACCGGCCCGGGTTCCTTGCAGAGCCACAGACTTGTCACTTGTCACTCGTCGCACAGACACAGGCGGGCGAGCGCGCGCAAGTAAAAAAAAAAAAGCGGATCATCAAAGGCCCGGCACGACCCGTTGCCCGGTCGACGTGGGTTTATTTGCACTCGTGTGTTTTCTTTTCTGTTTCATATTCGCTCTTCGTCTCTCTCTCTCTCTATTTCTCGCGTTCAATTTTTTTTCCACCCCCAACTTGGAGAGGAAGAAAAAAAAAAACAAGCACCTATAGCCTGTAGGATCCAACTTCTAAGCTGTGTTGGTCCTTCTCTTCCTTTTTTTTTGTCATCATATCCCTCCTCTCCTTCCCCTTCTTCTCCAACCCTTCTCCTCTTCCCTCCTCCATCTCACTCCTCTCTCCCACTCAAAACACACACAACAATTCCTCGACGACCCTCGGACTACGAATCCCATCCGTTCGCTCGGGTCTTTTTTTCCCTCAAATTCCTTTGATTCGGCCTCTCGGGTCTGTCGGTTAAAAAGAAGACGCGACTACCCCCGCGTGGGCGCCACATCATCAGACGAACAAGGGGCCCGCCCGCTCGCGTCAACATTCCTGAGGCGAGAGAGAATCTGGGGTGGGAGGAGGGATCTTTATTATTGCTGTCGTCATTTTTTTCTCTCTGCCCATATCAGTGATTACTGGCTCTTATTTTCCTACCTTCCTATCCGTCTCGCTCACGCACACACCCCCCCTCTTCCCCCCCCCCTCCCTCCCCCCCCCCCCCCCCCCCCCCCCCCCCCCCCCCCCCCCCCCCCCCCCCCCCCCCCCCCCCCCCCCCCCCCCCCCCCCCCCCCCCCCCCCCCCCCCCCCCCCCCCCCCCCCCCCCCCATCATCATTCTTGACCAGACCCTCTCTGCCTCCCTCCCCCGCCCACGTTCACGCCTTCTCTTCGCTACGACACTTCAATCCCCTCCCCGCCCTCCCTTCGGGGACTTCTGATTCGAACGACAATGGCATCGTCTCAGCAGTATCGTCACTCGACGACATCCTACAATGCCGATCAGTCAAGACGTCGACAGCAGCGCACACGTTCGAGTAACGGCACCGTCAGTACCACCCTGAGCGAGTCATCGGGTCGAGAGTCGGCCTTGACGGTAACGACGGACGAGGCGCCGACGTATTCCAAGAAGATTGTCGTCGTCGGTGATGGAGGCTGCGGCAAGACGTGTCTTCTCATCAGCTACAGTCAGGGCTACTTTCCCGAGGTGAGTCTCATGGACATGTCGAATCTGAGAGACGAGAGCTGATGGCTTGAATGGTATAGAAATACGTTCCCACCGTCTTCGAGAATTACATCACCTTTCCTACCCATCCTCCGTCCGGAAAGACTGTCGAGCTCGCGCTGTGGGATACAGCCGGACAGGAAGAATACGACCGGTTGCGGCCGCTGTCCTACCCAGAGACGGACCTCATCTTTGTGTGCTTCGCCATCGATTGCCCCAACTCGCTGGACAATGTGCTGGATAAGGTAAGGATTGTTTTCCCTGCCCCCTGTCCATCCATCCATCCAAGGCTGATGATCGCAAACCATAGTGGTATCCCGAAGTCCTTCACTTCTGCCCCTACACGCCGCTCATCCTCGTCGCCCTAAAGTCAGACCTGCGATACAAGAAGAGCTGCATCGACATGCTCAAGACGCAGGGCCTGACGCCCGTGACGACGGAGCAGGGCATGGCCGTCGCCGACAAGATGGGCGCTCTTTACATGGAGTGCAGCAGCAAGGAGATGAGAGGCGTCGACGAGATTTTCGAGCACGCCATCCTCACCGTCGTCGCCAACGACCGGAAAAACCAACACCAGCACAAGTCGTCGACCGGCAAGGCCCTGCCCGAGCCTGGCATCCGGGTTCCGAAGCGGAAGAAGAGACGGTGTCAATTTCTTTGAGGGAACAGCGGCATCAGCACCGACAAGAAGAAAACTTGTTGACGACGACGACGGCCACGAAACCATGGTTTTTTTTTCTACTCTTGCGTTCGATCCATCTCTGTCCCTCTCCGACCTCATCGTCTCTTGTTCTTTTCTTTTCCCACTCTCTCATTTTTCTTCTTGTTTTACTTTCATCATCATCTGTTTGTTACGATTCCATCCGGTAACGAACAACCACGGACATACACGGAGCATGCGCGTGTCGTGCTCAAGGAGAATCGCGAAAGGGGGGGGCCAAAGGGGGGACTGGATGGCGCAACGATGGTGTATATATATATGTGTGTATATACATATATATATGCATACTCTCTCTGCTAGGTAAATAGGTATCGACTGCGGGCGCAGACTCGCAAACACATACGCACGCACGCAAAACACGACACGACATACCACTCACACACTCACACACAACACCCACAAACAACACACACCAACACCAACACCAACACAGCCTTCTTCTCTTCTCTTCCCTTTCCCCTCTTTCCAACCCCCCTTTTTATATCTCCCCAAGAGAAGTGAGCGTTTTGCATTGATGGGGGCAAAAGGGGAAGCGAGAGGAATCGCATATTGAAGGGGGGGCATCATGACACAGGGTGAAAAAAGAACATTTGCATGCAAGCTTTTTGCCCTGATCAAGTTATATTTGCTGTTTTTTTTTTCATCGTCGTCTTTTTTTTTCCCTTTATCACTTCATTCTTCCTTGATTCTTTCTTTCCATCTTTGCGTCTTGTTCTTTGGTATCATGAAGGGTTTATTTCTTGCGTCGCCGCATCATCCATCGTCAAGGGAAGTTATATGAATCTCAAAAAAAAAACGCAAAACATGTCGTGAATTCATTCATCTTTCAAGATTGATGACTTTGACTTTGACTTTGTGATTCTTTTTGTTGGTTCGTCTCTGTTTCGGAATCGGATTTTGACATTACGGTTTCGAATTGGGACCATAGAGCTTCTACTGAGGAGAATTCGTTGCCGACCTTTTTTTTGCTTGACGTTAGCGATTGACAGGATATTGGACATTGGATCATTTGAAGGAAGAAGGAAAAGAAAGAAGGGAAGGGGAGAAAGGAAGAAAGAAAACTCACGGCAATGACAGCCTCAAGAGAGCGGTTCAACTTATTGACATTCGCCAAAACCAACTCCAAGCTCTAAAGGGAAAAAAAAACAACAACTCCTCCCATCCCTCATCGTCAGAACTCTTCATCTCCTCACCCCCAACACGACACTTGACGTGGGTTGGAAAAAAACAGAGGTGAACATACCGTCGCGATATCCCCAACCAGCGTCTCCCGCTGCTGCTCAAAGTACGACTTTTCGCCCGCTGCCTTGCCTTGGCTTTGAGGCTGTAAGGGGAGAGGGGCCATTTCTCCTTTGCTGACGAGGTGCGAAGAGAGAGAGAGAGAGAGAGTGAGTGAGTGAGGAAAGACACACAGAGAGAGAGAGAGAGAGAAAGAGACGCGTCGCAAAAGAGACGTCATCGTCATAACGTGTCGCACACGTCCTCCCTCGGTCCGAAATTTCTCCGACACACCCTCCGTTATCCTACCACCTCCTACAACCAGCTACGGATATCCGTATAGCCAACAGGTTCAACCACCTCCCCCTTCATCGTCACGGTTCGAAGCCAGAGAACACTTTATCTTCACAACATATCTCTTGTGCACATCATCTCTTCAGGCTCTCATCTTCATGTACCTAATACTAATATACTAACAGTAATATGCATTCATAAATATCCGTATACCTGTGCTTCTCCCTCTTCTCCCTCTTCTTACACATCGACAACCAACTCGGCTTCACTCATCGATTTAGACAAAAGAATTACACACCTACCACCTGCCTGCCTGCCTACCTACCTACCTACTACTAACCTGCGTAGCAAGGTATGTACATACATACACACACACCTACCCAGCACCTATTCAACCACGCCAACTCTCCAACAAACGCTCATCTTCCATATCGATCATGCCGCTCGTATTCGTGCGGCCTCAGCCCTCTTCCAATCATCTCCCGCCCTTCCCTTGGATCCCGTCCGTCTCGCAGCTGAAGCTCTCGAGGGTCCGCAGGCGGATACCCGACACCCTGACCGCGCGTATCGTACATACCCGGCGTGTAGCTTCGTCCCGCTTCTCGCGGTGCCATGGGCCCCGACGTTGATCCGTACCGCGCGTACGCCGGTGCTTGGGAAGGCATCGGCTCGGGCCCGCGCGGCCCAGGCGTCGCGTACCGGTGCGGAGCTGGTGGCTGCGAGCTCGAACCATACACGCGCTCCTCCCGCATGCCCATGTGCTGCTGAGGAGGCGGCGCTGATGCCCAAGGCTGCGCCGGTGTCGGTGTCGTAGACATATGCTGGCCGGCCCACGCTGGCGCTTGCGGCGGCCCCTGCGCCTTGGGTGGCTGCGTTGGCCATCCACCACCTTGTTGCATGCTGGATACCGGCTGCTGATGGCTCTGCGGGTGGCCCTGCTGATGGCCTTGCTGGTGGCCCTGCTGGTGGCCCTGCTGGTGGCCCTGCTGGTGGCCCTGCTGGTGGCCCTGCTGGTGGCCCTGCTGGTGGCCCTGCTGGTGGCCCTGCTGGTGGCCCTGCTGGTGGCCCTGCTGGTGGCCCTGCTGATGACTCTGCTGATGGCTCTGCTGATGTCCCTGCTGGTGGCCCTGCTGTGGCCAAGCGTTCTCTCGGGACCCTTGAGAAACCTCGCGGGTGCGCGAAGCCGACCCGTGCACCGCATACTGCGGCGGCGGCGATGCGGCGTGCTGTCCGCCACCGTAAGCTGCATGGTAGCCGCCAGGTGCCTGGTATTGGGCCTGACTCGGCGTGGAGTAGCGATGTGACGCTTGCGGAGAGCTGGTCCCGCTGCCGTGGTGCCCGCGCGCATACGCATGCTGCCTGTTGAACAAGTCTCGCTCGCTCGGCGCCGAGCCCAAGTGCGACGCTGGGCTGGGCGAACCCGGGTAGCTCGGCTTCAGCGGTGGCATTCCGGGATTGCCGCCCGCTGGACCGCGGCCGTAGGGAGAGTACTGCGTGTCCGGCTCGCGCCGCATTTGACTCGGCGCTGGGGTAGTTCGTCCCATGCTCGGGGGCGGTGGTGTTGCCGATGGACCCGGCATAGTAGCCGAGACGTCGCTGACGCGCTTCGCCGCCGGCGGGGGATCATCGTTGAGAAGGGACATGATGTTGGACGTCTTACGAGGCTCAGGCGGTCGAGGTTTCGCAGCTGCGCCCTGAGCTGCTTGCGCCACGCTGTAGGGCTCCGGTCCGGGCCCTGACGATTGCCGGTGTTGTAAGGATGATAGCGGGCGGGATGTCGTGGGGTTGGAGTCGCCGCCCATCAGGTTTCGTACCATGTGAGGAGGAGCTTGTTGTTGTTGTGGTGGTGGTTGTGGTGGTTGCTGCGATTGCTGCTGCTGCTGCTGCTGCTTCTGTTGCTGCTGCGAATGATGGTGTGCCGTAGACTGCTGCTGAACAGACGGATGCTGTTTAACAGAAGAGTGCTGTTGGCTAGAAGGATGAAGTTGCTGGCCCGACGGATGCTGCTGGATAGATGGATGATGCTGCTGTTGCTGGCTTGATGGATGCTGCTGCTGAGCAGATGGATGCTGCTGAGACGGATGCTGCTGAACGGACGGATGCTGCTGAACGGACGGATGCTGCTGAACGGACGGATGCTGCTGAACGGAAGGGTGCTGCTGGCCGGGTGGATGCTGCTGAACTGAAGGATGTTGCTGGACAGAAGGGTGTTGTTGAACGGAAGGGTGCTGCTGCTGTATGGATGGATGCTGCTGCACCGACGGAGGATACGCCTGAGCGACAGGCCGGGATGGCTCCTGAGACGGCGCCCTAGCGAGAGACAACGACTCTCTCGCGCCCGCCCCGACGACAACCCCGTGGCCCGGTTGCCGGCGGTGGCCGTAGGGATCGAAATGGCGCTGGTTCGTCCGCTCTGCCTCCTGATTTCTGAGGGCCTGCCGTTCGGCCTGCCGCTGGAGTTCCCGTTCCCTCTCCCTCTCGCGCTCCCGCTCCCGCTCCCGCTCCCGCTCTCTCTCTCGCTCCCTCTCCAACTCGCGTTCCCGTTCCCGTTCCCTCTCACGCTCTCTCTCTCGCACCCTCTCACGCTCCTGCTCGCGCTCCTTTTCGCGTTCCATCTCGCGCTCCCTTTCCGCCCGTTCCCTTTCCGCTCGCTCTCGCTCCCTCTGCTGGTGCGCCATCTTCTGTCGCTCCATCATCACATCGGAGCGGGCCGGCTGCAGCGGCTGCGCGGCAGCCAGCGGTCGTTGGTCGCGGCCATCTGAGACTGCTCCTGTGCCCGTCTTCTGGGAAACCGGGGTCTGAGGGTGTGGTGGTTGCGGAGGAGGCTCGAAGCCAAAGGACTGCATGGGCGCCCGTAGCGGATGGTTCGTGGGCGACATGGCCTGCGGCGCCACCGGCTGTGACAGGACGTGCTGCTGCATGTTCATGGGCTGCTGGACTGGTTGCGCGAGCGGCTGGTGGGCAGGTGCCTGCGCTATCGGGACGCCGTAGCCCGGGAACGTCTGCGGCGGTCGAGGCTGCTGTGGTGGGCCGCCCTCCATTTTCGCCTGCATGGCCTCGTTGGGGATATCCATGCCGGGCGCCACGGCGATTGGTCTGGACGTGCCAGTCGTCGATGCCGTCGACGTCGTAGCTGTCGTTGCCGAATTGTCATATCGCCTGCCGCGGCCGCCTGTCGTGGGCTGCGGAGGATCAGGTCTCTTCTCGCCTCGCAACCGCTTCGCATCGGCTTCCTGGACGATACCCTCCCACTCCGCCTTACCCTGGTCCTTCTGGCGAACGAAGTAATTTTTGACCTGTGAACAAAAGTCCTGGTCAGCACATCGACAGGTACCCAAGTCGGGAGGGGGGAGCGGCGCAGGTAGTCGGTCGGTCCGCTCATCTTACTTACCATGACGGCCGTTTTGGAGCCCATGTGAGCGGCGATAGACGTCCAGTCGGAACCAAAGGCCCGCAGCAGGCTGGGAAAGTCGTTGGCTTCGGACACGCTCCAGTAACTTGTGGGCTGCGTGGCCGCCTTGCGTTCAGTCTGAGGCTGCGCCAAGTTGAACGTGGTCATCGAGGGCTGGTGGGGTGGAGGTGGCTCAGGGCGGAGCGAAGGAGCCGTCATAACTTCCGACATGGACGATGCAGCCACAGGTTTTGGCCGTTCGACCATGGTAGGGGGAGGCTGCTGCTGCTGCTGCTGCTGCTGCTGCGGCGGCGGCGGCTGCGGCTGTTGCTGCTGAATGGCAAACGGTGGCTGTATGCCCGACGGCACCGCGGGGGGCTGCTCGAAAGGGGCAGTTGTTGGCATGCGGGCATTGTTGGCGTCTGGGGCCGCTGGCGTCGGGAATTCGGTATTGGGCGCCCGCGAGCTGGACCGCGAGCGTCCTCTTCCGCCGGATTGGACCGGTGCGGCCGGAACCTGCGCCGCTGCTGGGGCTTGAGTCGCCTTGGCTGCCTTGGGCTCCTTGTCCTTGGCAGTCTTGCGTCTCCCCTTCCTGCCATCCGTCTTTTCTGGCTGGTCCGTCTTCGCAGCCGACGAAGCCCCTCGACGGCCGGGCGTTCCCGCCGGAGTCGCGTTCTCGCTGTCCGTGGCTGGCTGCTCGAAACCCCAGGTCGGAGCTGCTGCCCTTCGTGGCCGCCGCCGCTCGCCGTTCTCCCCCGCATCCTGATTTTCGTCGCCCTCCTGCTCGACGTTGCCAAGCTCTGACACAAGTGCACTAGACCTCTGCTTGCCTCGCCCGCCCTTTTTCCGCCGCTTCGGCTGCTTCTTCAACTTCTCCTTGAGATTGAGATCCTTCTTCATCAGGTAATAATACTGTATGCAGGTTCCAAAGTCGCGCCTCGGAATGGCCTCGGCAACCTTGCCCCATTGCTTGGGTAGCTCCAGGTATCGCTTTTCGAATAGCTCAGCCTCTTCCTGCGTGAAGTTGTTCACCGGCGGCAGAATGTTCAATGCGGACACCAGCCGGTCCGCGGGAACGAATCCTGACCTGTCTGTATACTGCACCTTGTTCCGCTGCTCGTCGCTCTGATACATATCCGGGATGACGGCCTCCTTGTCGCTGCGATACTTCTCCTTCTGAGCCCGTTGCTCTCGTTCCTTCCTCTCTTCGTCCTCACGCATGGATGCCTGGAGAACACGTTCTAGGTCGCGTTCGGTGGCGAACCGTCTTCCCGTTCCTCGTCCCTCAGGTTTGGTCTCCGGCGTGACCGTACCGACAGCTTCAACAGTCGGGGCCGAGACAGAAAACTTATCCCGACTTTTGACAGCCGTCGGGTCGTCGGACAGGGTGAATTTGAGGTAGCGGCCATAGTTCTCCGCGTAGACCCTCTGGTCCTGACTTTGTGCCTCGGCTTCCTGCACATGAACCTTTCTGAGGTGCTCGGTCACGAAATCGTTTAATGCTTGGTCCGGCTCGAGAGACGCCAGGAACTCCTCGTCCTTGGTCCAGTCCATCCCGCTATAGTCTGGAAGGCTGTCGATGGGCGGTGTTGTCATGAATTGGCGGATCGCCTGAGCATCCACGAAAGTTTCCTCGTCAGACTCGGTCTCGTCGTCTTCGTCTTCGTCTTCGTCTGCAACGGGCGAGGGCGTGCTCGGGAGTTTCAAGCCATTTTCGGCCGGCTCCGAAGGAAGAGACCGACGCGTGTCATCCTTTGCTGGCGCGTCCTCCACTTTTGCCAGAGGTGCCTTGATCTCGGGACTTGCTTTGGGAACCCGGGGGCTTGCGTTGGGAACTTGAAGGCTTGCTTTGGGGACTTGGGGGCTTGCTTTGGGAACTTGGGGGCTTGCTTTAGGGATCTGAGCCTCGGGAGCGGCTTCGGTCTGTAGGTCGTCGGTCGAGGCTGGGACAGGGGCGATGATAGCGTCTGTTTGCACATCGTCCGTACTTGATGCGGGTTCCTTAACATCCTCCACCTTCGTGTCAATGTCCATTGGCTCGGTACTTTCATGTGACACTGTAGGATCGACTTGTTCCGGTTCTGGAGCCTTGGGCTCGGATGCGACAGGCGGAGGGACGGGTTGGCTATTATTATGCAATTCCTCGAGAGGCGCAAACATCTCGGTCAGACCCTCGCTCTCATTTATTATCTGGACCATCGATCCATGAGACACAGCCGCGTAGTGCGCCACCACCCCCCGAGGGAGACTTGGTTCCGACAGCTTGCTCAGCTTGTCCTCGGTCTTCCTTATCTCCATGTCGAAATAGTCGGCCATGTCGTCGTCGTCGTCGGACTCTGAGTCTTGCCTGTTCAAGGGCACCTTGGGAGGTACGGAAAATCGCGAGACAGGAATCTCTGGCCGTTTCCGCTTCCGATTTGATGATATCGGTCCCAGCGCTTGCTCAACCGCTTCTTGACGCTTGTGAGGCTCTATTGCGGGGTCAGAGTTGCGAGTAATCACCGCAGCGTGTTCAGCCGGTTTCCGCTCCTGACGGAAACTGGACTCCGATGCTGTGATGATTTCACCCGGCTCGGCACTATGTTGCGAACGAGGTCTCTCTTCAGAGGCTGATGCTCGAGACGGCGACATGGCATCGCTGCTGCCAGGACGTTGCCTCTCAGCTTGATCGGTAAGTGAGCTCGTCCGTTGAAAGGGAGCTGTGCTGGGATGAGGGGGCAGGTGGCCCCTCGTCATCGTTGGCGATACCGGGGGCATTTTCAAGTTGTGGTGGTTCCACGGCTTGCTGGATGACCGTTGCTGCTGCGCTCGAGGTCCTTGAGGGATCGAATGGTGTTCGTGGAACGAGCTCCGCGACGGAGGCGCGGTGGCAGGCGGCAAATCGTGACCGGCGGAAACGGGACGTTCGTATAGGGCCTTTGGAGTCGTCTGAGGCCTGAACGCGCCGCTTGACGCAGAGACATCACCGCCGCTGGCGCTGCGGCTCGGGACAGAGCCAAAAGCGGGTGCTGACGGCGCAACGGGCGGTGGCGAGACCTCCCTTGATTGAGACGGAGGATCCTGCGGCCGAATCTCCTTTTTCGATCGTATCACGTCTCGATCGCCGCGGTCACGCTCGTCGCGAGGGTCGCGTCGCACGTCCGTCTCCGGATATCTGTCGCCTCGGTCACGCTCATCTCGCTGCTCGCGGCTCCAGCGTCCCTCTTGACTGCGGCTTCGAGGATAACGATCGCCGCGGTCGTCGTATGTCGTTCGCCCACGGCCCCTGTCCGACGCAGACCAATCTCCCCGGTTGCCCCTCGCCCGACCACGGACGTAGCCTCCCCCACGCCCGAAAGTAGACAAAGCAAACTGCGGGTCCGAAGACGCTGAGCCGGCGGAAGGGGGACCGCCATCTCGAGAATCGCGGCGGGACCTGTCAGCATCCGCCCCGGATGGCCCGTCTCGATCCCGATCGCGGTCTCTGTCCCTTTCACGGTCCCTATCCCTATCACGGTCGCGGAAATCTCGCACGGGTGAGCGGGCCCTTCCGACTGGTGAGCGACGTGAGCGGAAATCTCGCGACTCTCGCCAGTCACGATCCCTATCGCGATCACGGTCGCGCTCTCGACTCCTATCATCGCGGTAACGATCTCGGTAATCCATGTCTCTGTCCCTTCCACGGTCTCTCGAGCCATCCCGTGCAGGCCATGGTCGACCGCGGGCGCGTCCCCTGCTGCCCCTGAAATCGCCGGCAAAACCGCCGCCTCTGGGGCCGTTTGAAGGTTCGACAAGCGCCTTGGGCCCACGGGGCGGTTCTCTCCGTAGTGGGTCGCCGAAAGAATCGCGAGCTACCGGGAAGCCCGAAGAAGTTGACCTGGCCTCGGCGGATGAGCGCCGTCTTTCACCGTCGCCATACTGTGACGTGCGCTCAAAGCGGTCTGGAGAGCGCTCCCTCGGAGATCTCGATCGGCGATCGGAGTCGTATCTGGAGTATCTAGAGGTCCTGTACGGCAGGTCGAGGTAAGTAGGAGGCGGCGGCATGCGCTGCGAGGAGTAGTCGTCGACGCTCGCCGGCGCGGCAGGACCGTGTCTGCAACTGCGCCAACCTCGCATCGTCACGACCGAAGACAGAGCACACGTACATTACGGATCAAGGGCAGCTGCTACTCTGGCTCGGCGTGCAGACGGCGGTGTGGTCCCATCCGCAAGCCCGGGGGGAAAAAATGCCGTGGGGCTGAGGGCAAGGATGGAGATCGAGGATAGGCGCGCTTCTAAGGGTAGATATTCGAGGTCTTGCTCAGCGAAGAGGTTGGCCGTCGTCGTTGTCGTCGTCGTCGTCGTTAATCGAGGCTAACGCGATGTGGCCTGGCTGGAGGGAGAAGGTAAAAAAGAGGACCAGAGGCTCAACGACGAGGCAAAAAAAAAAGAATAGAGAGGAGAGCAAGGATGAGGATGTAAAGCTGGGGGAGCAAGAGGAGGAGGAGGAAGAAGAGGAGGGGAAGAAGAAGGCGAGCACCGCGCCAGAAGCTGCGACCACGCCGTCCCGACACGAGATGCAGAAACAGCGACGAGGGTCGTTCGCACGAGGCCGAAGTGTTTTTCCGCAAGATCCAGACAACTGGGAGTCAGGCCCGTGGGCGAGCCCTTGAATGGAGGAGAGATGGCGTGGCGCTAGACCCTGGCATGGGCAATTGGTTTGCCTTGGTTAAACTGCCGCTGCACGCTAGTCTTAATTCGGGAGGTGAGGCTCGGTTCGGACGAGCAGTTACGTAACCCGGCTCTATGAATGATCCGTCGACCTTAATTTTCAATCTTCCCTCTGTGTCTGTGCATACACATTTTGTTCCTCTGCTTTGCTTTTGACCCGGGCGTTTTCGTCTTCTGTTTGTCTCTCTGTCTCTCTGTCTCTCTGTCTTTACTATTCTCTCTCTCTCTCTCTCTATATCACGATCACTCCACCTCTCTAGCCGCCATGGCTCAGCCCGATGCGACCTCTGCGCCGCCGTCCACCGCCACCGGCGCCGTCCTTAAACCCTCCGATTCCATGCCTCCCGAGGCTCAGCCGGTGGAAGATTTCGACTTCAACCTTTTAAAGGGCCCTGTCACCGCCGACGATCTGCTCCAGGGCATGCGCAATATGGGGTTTCAAGCATCTTCCATGGCCGAGGCGATTCGTATCATCAACGACATGGTTCGTCCGCAACCTGGACACCCCCGTCTGTGGGCGCGAGACTGAGTCATTGGGTAGCGAGCATGGAGAGACGGCGACTCGGGGGAGAAAACAACCATCTTCCTCGGCTACACGTCCAATCTGATATCTTCGGGACTAAGGGGCGTCTTTCGCTGGCTGGTCCAACACAATCACGTTTCTTGCATCGTCGCAACGGCCGGCGGCGTCGAGGAAGACTTCATCAAGTGTCTCGGGAAAACTTACATGAGCTCCTTCAGCGCCGAGGGGGCGCATCTGCGGCGCAAGGGTCTCAATCGCATCGGTAACCTTGTCGTTCCCAATGCAAACTATTGCGCTTTCGAGGACTGGCTCATCCCCATCCTGGACAAGATGCTGGAGGAGCAGGAAGCCGCCAAAGGTACCGATGCCGAGGTCAACTGGACGCCGTCTAAAATCATTCATCGCCTCGGCAAAGAGATTGATGACGAGCAATCCGTCTATTACTGGGCATACAAGAACAACATTCCCGTATTTTGCCCGGCGCTGACCGACGGCAGCCTCGGCGACATGCTCTACTTTCACACATTCAAATCATCACCGCTGCAACTAAAGGTGGACATTGTCGAAGACATACGTCGGATTAACACCATCTCTGTGCGTGCCAAGAGGGCTGGCATCATCATCCTCGGCGGCGGGGTCGTCAAGCATCACATCGCCAACGCCTGCCTCATGCGCAATGGTGCCGAGTCTGCCGTCTACATCAACACGGCTCAGGAATTCGACGGGAGCGATGCCGGTGCCAGGCCGGATGAGGCAGTCTCATGGGGCAAAATCAAGATAGGCGCAGACAGCGTCAAGGTAAGAAGAAGCACTAGCCCGGGATATCGTTGGGGACGACCAGCTAATAAGGCTATATATATAGGTTTACCTGGAAGCGACGGCCTGCTTTCCGTTCATCGTCGCCAACACATTTGCGAAAGACTCGTAACCATTGTCGGCTGCCCATAGGTCTGAGAGACGATGCCGGATGGTGCAAAAATCGAGACGACACCTCAGGTATCAGCATCACCAACGAGGCTTTTAAATTCCACCATAGCAAGCTGCCATATCGCCGAGCCCTCCTCGCCTTGTGCCCAGGCGAAGACCTTTTCGACGCCTTGCAAGTCGCCGATCATGCTATTCTCCTGAGTGGTCCCGTTGAGGATTGCGATGGAGCCCAAGCCCAAGACCAGGGAAAAGTATGCGGGTACAACGTGGACGCCGGCCATTTGGGCGAGGTACTCTACGACCTGGGACTGGACCAAAGCACTGTTTGCGGTAAGGGTCCAGAAGGACTGGTAGACCATGTCCTCATTCCGACAGTAACGTCGGAGGTCTGCGTCGAAGCCTCCATTAACGTTGAAGGGATTTTGAATGAAGGCCGGTTTGACGTACAGGCGGTAGTGGAGAGCGCGGACGACGTCAAGAGTCACATTGCACATGCCCAGGTTCCGGATCCGATGGGGGACGTAGGACTCGAGCGTCCGCCACACGGTCACGGTGTCTAGCAAGTTCTCCATGGGCGTGTGGAGGAGTAAGCTGTCGAGGTAGGGCTCCTGGCCGGGAACGGTGAAGCTACGGAGAGACGACTCAACAGATTGTCTGACCATGTCGACGAGCGGGGCGTGACGGTTGTATGGGGGCGTGCGACGTTGGTTTTTGGGAGAGGCGAACTTGGATTGTATCTGTTGTGAGTAGGTATGTAAGTGTGAATGGACAGGGGAACGAGCCTCGTTAGACTATAGCCGCGCTGGGGCAAAGAGGGAAAAGGGGGGTCAAAGAAGGGGGGGGGGGGGGGGGAAGGTGATACGAACGAAGACGTCTTGACGCTGGACGAGGCCCTCGGCAACGGCCCTCCTCAGGCCATCTCCCGCGCCGGGCTCGTTGTAGTGCTCAGGTTGGGCGGCCGAGTCGATGGCACGAAAGCCGCAGCGGAGGGCGGTATAGACAAGGTCGGCTGTGCGCGCGCCTTTCCAGGCCGTGCCATAGATGAAGTTTGGGATCGTGGCGGTGGTGGTCATTGTTGGTGATGATGGAGGAGCATCGTGGAGGAGGAGCATCGTGGAAGGAAGGATTTTGTTTTTACTTTTAGATTTTAGCAAGTCTTGGGTTGGCAGCTGCTTCCCTTTGGCAGCTACTTTCCTTTCTAGTAGACACGTATGTATGTAGGTAGGTAGTATGTTTATTGAATGAAGGACTAGAAGTAAGTGATGCTGTCTACGGATAGTATGAACTATGTGCGTATGTACTATGTAGGTAGGTAGGTAGGTGTGTATGTTGAGGCCATGCATGGCGTGGTCTAGACTTTGCATATGAAGTTTTATATAGCTATACTATACGACATATGTAGGTATCCGTACCACATGCCATATCGTTGTATACTAGTACTATGTATGAATCCGGATGATGACAGTATGCGATAAGAAGAGGCTGGTACTATACCATCACCACCACCACCACCACCACCCACCACCACTACCACTATTCTGGCGATGCAGATATGAGGATAGTATGTACAGACTACAGACTACATACATATGTATATACAGACGACAGACGACAGAGACGACAGACCAAGAGAGGGGAGGGGGAGACTTCACATGGGATCGCAGTCGCACCAATAACATTGCATGATCAGCCTCGGCCGATGCCGCGACCCGCCCGCTGCAACGTCCTCTATCTGCATCTGTGTTCTCTCTGCCCCTCTTTCATCCTTTCTCTCTCTCTCTTTCTCTCCCCCTCTGTCTCTCAAATCCTCCCCCTCCCTCTCTCTGTCTCTCTCCTCTCTCTTTAACTTGCCTACACTCCTCCTACTACTACCTACCACCTATCCCACCTACCTACCATCCAACCTTCTCACCCCACCACCACCACCACCACCACCGTATTCACAACTACCTACCTACCTAGGTATTTACCTAAACATCACCATTCCATTTTTCCTCCCTCCATCTCCACCTAGAATTCAAATCGACCAAAGACACAATGGTCTTTACCTTACATTGGGGAATCATGGCCACGGGCGGTATCGCTGAGGGTGAGTTTGGGGCGTCTCACTCACTCGCTCTCTCTCTCTCTCTCTCTCTCTCTCTCACACACACACACACGCACTTACAAACACACGCACGCACATACATACTTGCGGCTAATCACATCCCAGTCTTTTGCAAGGACCTACTCACCGACCCGTCCAGCAGAGACGTGAGCGATGTGCGACATGAGCTGGTCGCCGTCGCTTCCTCCACCTCAGTCGATCGAGCCGCCAGCTTCATCAACGGCATCAACGGCGCCGACAAGGCGAAAGCCTACGGCTCATATGCCGAGCTCGTCGCCGACCCCAAGGTGCGCATCGTCTACGTGGCGACGCCTCATAGCCATCACTTTCAGAACGTCATGTTGGCGCTGCGCGCTGGCAAGAACGTGCTGTGCGAGAAGGCGCTCACCGTCAATGCATCGCAAGCTCGGCTCTTGGTCGAGACGGCGAGGGCGCGTAACCTCTTTTTCATGGAGGCCGTTTGGACTCGCTTCTTTCCGCTCAGCATCAAGATAAGAGAGATGATTTCTTCCGGCGAGATTGGCACCGTCTATCGAACCATTGGCAAGCCCCCTCCCCCTCCCAGTCTTGTCACTGATAAAGCCTCGTCGAGAGCTGACCATGATCATATCTGACAACACACAGCCGACGTGTCCATCCTGGAGACGAGTGATGGTCAGGACGGAACGCTGGGCGTCAACGACTCACATCGCCTGGTCAACAAGGATCTGGCGGGGGGAGCGCTGCTCGACGTAGGCGTCTACGCCCTGACCTGGGTCTTTCAGACGCTCTATCACGTACAACCGGTGGAGGAGGCACACAAGGAATTACCCGTAGTGACGGCGGCCTCGAATCAGTATCGCACCGGTGTCGACGAGTCGACGACGGTCATCTGCCGCTTTCCACGGCATAGGAGCATGGGCATCGCCACCTCGTCCATCCTGGTGGGGACCAAGGCCGACGGCGAGTCGAGCACGCCGGCGGTCCGGATCCAAGGCTCCAAGGGCGAGATCCAGGTCATGTATCCGGCTTTCCGGCCTACTGTATATAAGGTTATCAGGACGGCCAAACAATCACAAACACAAGGAGCGGTAGAGGTGGTCGAGTGTCCCATCCCCCGGGATCCGAAGCGCGACTGGGGCCACGGCTTCTTCTGGGAGGCAGATGAGTGCGCGCGATGCATCCGCGACGGCAGGCTACAGAGCGACACGCTTCCATGGTCTGAGAGCATCGCCATCATGGAGACGATGGAGTCGGCTCTCAAGCAAGCAGGCATAAGCTATCCTGAGCTCATCACGACCGATGTTTTCGATGAGCAAAGCCCGCTCAATACGGGCCGTCGGTGAAGGGTCGGCTTTCGGACAGGAAGAGGGGAGGGGTGTGAGTTGCGTGGATTTGAGCGTCATATCATCGCGTCATATATATGTATATGCATACGCACATATAATATACATGCATGCAATAATAACACATACATACATAATGCGCATGCATACCTCGGCAGTGGTGAGTTGAAGGTGACGGCCGGGAGAAGGGGGACGGAACGGACTGGAGAGAGACGGGACGGAAGGGAGAGCGGGCGGGTCGGGTTGAGCGAATCGGGCTGGCCGAGTGTGGAACCGTTTCTTCCGTGAGCCCTGGACCATGACGGCGCGGCGAGTCAAGAAGAAACGAAGATGTCTGTATCGTTTGATGACGAGACATTCTGGCTATCTAGTTTGTACATGCACATATAAGGAGAAGGGGGCCTGGTTCAGGTGGCTTGTGCCGTGACTCGTGTTCGTCCGACATGCGGGAGGGCGGGCGGACGGACGGGCGAGCGGGCCGTATATATGTATGTATGTATGTACATATATGTGTATGTACATAGAGATGGCTTTTGATTCCTTGTTGCAGTTGACGTATGTATAACGTGTGTTGTAAGTGACTAGGTAGGTGTGTATAAAGATGAATGCGAATATGCCGGTTCCCGTCAAGGGGGGAGGAGGAGGGGTGAGACGGTTCGAGCCGAGGCGAACGAGGTCTGATCCGTGCTTGTACATACATACATGCATATACATACATACATATATATACGGCGATTGACCATGTTGGAGGGTATATTCAGAGAGAGAGAGAGTGAGAGTGAGAGTGAGAGAAAAGCCTCGGCTGACTAAACCTCTACCAGTTTCCCGGGGGCGGTGATGCAGTGGTGGCAGAAGTCTGAAGATGCCCAGCAACAGCAACGACAGCCTCTCTCTCTCTCTCTCGGCTCATCCAATCAGAGACGTCACTTTTCTTTCTCCCCCTCCCCCTCCTCTCCACCTCCACCACCACCACCACTACCACCACATCATCATCATCAGTGTGTGGCGCCGGAACGTCTCGAGCCGAAAAGCGCGGGTGGATTTTGATGGTGGCCGTGGTGGGGAAGCGGAAACGGGGTCTCGCTCGCACGTGACGCAGATCAAACCCTTTTAAACCACAAGCCCAACTTCATCTCTTCCCACCTCCATCGAACCATCGAAAGTGAGGCTTTGCTCGAACTCCTACCACGACGTTACAAAACACACAAACGAACCGTTCGAGGAGGGAACCATCCAGTCTTTTTCCCTGGTTCCCCCGTCATACAGACATCTAATAAACACAGCCCAGCCCGGTTTTTTTTTTTCCCTTCAGGGGAGAGAAGGGCTCGGCAACTCTCATTCGTCTCCCAAGTTCGCCTCATCTACAGTGCATGTTTCAGCTACCTCGCGACCCAAAGAAAGAAAAAAAATCCCCATCACAAATCGAGAAGCTGACGAGGTAGGAACAAAGGGGTGGCCCAAAAAAAAGGGCATCAGGAGAGACAAGGTCAACCGTTTACCCCGTTCACACCCCTCCTAAAGAGAACGACTGTCGGATGTCTAGTCCCCCGTATCGTTAGCTTTGCAGGCTCTTTTTTTTTTTCTCCGTCTGAGAAATTCTGTTACATACTACCCGTTTCTCGTCCGTTTACGACGGGAAGACTCATTTCTTCACCCCTCCTTCGTTCCACCCCGCTTATAACATTGACTGTGACGGAAAGGAGAGTTGCCGGACGATAGGGGGGAAAAAGCATAGAGAGAAAAGGGGGGGAGGAGGGGTGTGCGTGTATATTGTTTTGAAGGGGGGGGAAACGCATGATAGGAGGGAGAATAGAGGAACGGAAAAAACCACACAACGGCGTTGATCAAAGGGGAAAAAGTCCCTAATCTCGTCCGAAAAAGGGCAAAGGGGAAGAGAAAAAAAAATGTCGGAACCTCGATCGTTTCCAGTCTCGGCAGAGAAAGGGGTGAAGGGAGGAGGAAATCGGCAGCATCAACCACCGGAGCAGGCCACCACTACCAGCACCTCCACCGGCACCACCACCACCACCGGCTCAGGCGTCACAAACACAAACGATGACGAGGCGTACGAGGAGGAGCACGTGCACGGGGTATACGAAGCCATCGCGTCGCACTTCTCGTCGACGCGGCACAAGCCCTGGCCGCGAGTGGCGCGGTTCCTCAACGGCCTACGGCCCGGCAGCGTCGGGCTGGACGTCGGGTGCGGCAACGGCAAGTACCAGCCGGTCAACGGGTCGGTGGTGCTCCTCGGGAGCGACGCGTGCGGGCCGCTGGTGCGGATTGCCCGGTCGGAGCGCGGGGCCGAGGTCGTGACGGCGCGTGCCCTGGCGCTGCCTTATCGGAGGTGTCGGGTGGATTTCGCCATCTGCATCGCGGTGGTGCATCACTTTTCTACCAGGGAGCGGAGGAGGGAGGCCATCGCCGAGGTGTTGTCTTGTCTTCGTTGTGGTGATGATGAGGATCAAGATGGTAGGGCGCTGTTTTACGTTTGGGCTCTTGAACAGCCGGGCAGTCGTAGGGGATGGGATGTTTCGTCTGAGCAGGACGCTTTGGTGCCGTGGGTTGCGAGGGGGGGTAGTAGTGGTGGTGGTGGTGGTGCTACGGGGACGGGGACGGGGACGGGGACGGGGACGGGGACGGGGACGGGGACGGGGACGGGGACGGGGACGGGGATAGGGATGGGGACGGAGAAGGGAACGGAGACGGAGACGGAGACGGAGACGGGGAAGCAGACGGGGAAGCAGACGGGGAAGCAGACGGAGACGAGGACGTATCAGCGGTACTATCATCTCTACGCCCGGGGCGAGCTCGACCGAGATGTGGTGGCTGCCGGGGGGAGGGTGGTGGAGTCTGGCTATGAGAGGGATAATTGGTGGGTTGTTTGTGTACGCGGGGCTGCTGTTGATGAATGAAGGCGTCATCATTTACACACGCATGAAATGACACATACATACATACATACATGGCCTTGGGGGGAGGAGGTTTGCCGATGATGTGCATGTGCATGTATGTGTGTGTGTGTGTGTGTATGTAGAGTAGGCGTATATATATATATCTTCTCCCCCCCCCGGGGGGTTCTGGTAGTGACACGTCCGTTAGCTCCCCATTTCATCCATCATGCTTCACTTGACCGATGGAAAAGGGACACACAAGAAGAAAAAAAAGGGGGTGAAGGAGAAGGAGGAGGAGGAGGAGACCGACACATCTACCGAGTTGCTCACCCACCTGCCTACCTCATAAGCCAAGCCAAACAAAGCCCAGGCAAGGCAAGGCAAGCTAAGCTACCTTACCAGATGTCTATACGGATGAATCGTGTAAGCCAATTCCACGTCTCTCAACCAATGGCCATCCCCGTATCCTACGGGGCATTTGTCTATCTATATATAGGTAGGTAGGTAGGTAGGTAAGGATGTATGTATGTAAGAGAGCGAGATGAGTGTCCTTAGAAGAAGAAGAAGAAGAAGAAGAAGAAGAAGAAGAAGAAGAAGAAGAAGAAGAAGAAGAAGAAGAAGAAGAAGAAGAAGAAGAAGAAGAAGAAGAAGAAGAAGAAGAAGAAGAAGAAGAAGAAGAAGAAGAAGAAGAAAAGGTTGACTTTCCCTCTTCGATAGACGGTGAAGAAAAAAAGGTTCGTAAACTGAGAATGAGAAAGAGATGAAGCCTTCCTCATTTCACCCCCTTCAACAGACCGTCCGTCCCTCGCCGTCCAACTCTATTCCTCTCCTAAACCCATCTCCCTCCATCTTCAACAAACAAAGGACAAAGAGAGGGAAAACAAAGGATCTCTATACTTGTATCCCCCTTCTCTCACATCATCTTATGCGTCACCCTCTCGGACACGCCCTCTATAGGCAAAGATACCTACCGATCCAGCAAAGAATGGTGCCTCCTCGTTCATCATCACCGTCATAACACTTTCCTCTGATGACTCTCCCTCCAAGATTAAAGAAATGTAACCTTCTTTTGCCCTCTCTGTATGTATGTATATTCTATCCCTCGATCCGTTCCCCCCCCTTTTCTCCTCCCCATCTCTTCCATCTTCTCAAAGGAAAAAAAGGGGAAAAGTAAAAAATCTTCTTCTCTTCTTCATCTCTCTAAAAAGAGAAATCCAGACCTGTGAAACGAATAAAGTCCTCCCAGCTTTCCCTTTCCCCTTTCCCCTTTCCCCCGTCCCACTCCATGATAAACCTTTCCCCTATCCCTTTTTTTATATCCCCCCCCCTTTTTATTCCCGCTTCCCAGTTAAAAATTCCAACTCAATTTAAAAAAAAAAAAAACAATAAACCTTCCTCCTCTTCACTTTCCTTCCTCTCTCTTTAACCCCCCCTTTTTTTCCCTTCCCTTTCACCTCTCCTATTTCTTTCACGCCCCCTCCCCTCCTTTAATTGCCTTACTCCCCGTCCCCCCCCCTTACTTTTTTTCATACCCAAAAAAACCCAAAGCGAAATTTAACTCCCCTTTACCGCCCTTAAATTAAGGAAAGAAGAATCAGTCGAGAGCACATAGAGTTAAGTTAGGGGAAAAAAAAACAGTAAAGAAGATGGTTGAAGAAAGGGGGGGGGGGAAAGTAAAAAGGGATATAGAGAGGAGATGGGGTGGGAAAAAGGGGGGGGGTTTTTTATAGAAAAAAAACACCTCTTGGAGAGAAGGAGACGAAGATGGAAAATAGAGAAATAAAGAAATAGAGAAATAAAAAAGGTGGTGATTTTTAGAAAATAGTAGGAGAAAATCGAAAAAAAGGGGGGGGAAGAACATTGATACTAAGAATACACGATAAAGAAAGTAGTAAAAGAAGAAGAAGAAGAATAAGAAGAACAAGGACGATGATGATGATGATGAAAATAGAAGAAAGAAGAAGAAGAAGAAGAAGAAGAAAATAGAATCGCTCTCGCTGCGTATCTCTTGGGCGTCAAATGTTGATGCAAGCTTCCTGCTATTCCCTCCCACGTTATTTTTTCCAGCTTCCCCGACCTTGATAGCACTCACTCACTCACTCACTCACTCCCTCCCTGCCTCTCTCTCTCTCTCTCTCTCTCTTATATCCTCTCCCTCTCTTCCCCCTTTTTTTCTTTCTCCCCACCAAGAGAGAGAAACACAGAGAGAAAAAACCCATTATCCGATTCGTCTACGAAGACTGCTCTCCCGCTGCATCGACTCCGGACTCGGCCTCCGCTTCGCCCGAGCCGATTCCGGCGGAGGAGGCGGGAACCCCTGGGCCATGACGGCCGACGAAGACGAGAGGCCGGAGGGGTTATGGACCGGCCCCACTCCTACTCCTCCCCCTCCACCTCTGGGACCGGAGCGCGGACGCTGTTCGACGACCATCATGTTGGCGGCGACGCCGCCGCTGCTGCTGCTGCTGCTGCCACCGGCGGCGGCGTAGGGGCTGACCCCCGTCGTGAGCTCGGCCAAGCTCGGTAACGGGCCTGGGTTTCGAGGCTGGCCCAGCGTCTGGATCGGCGCCAGACCCGGTCCCGCCGTGTAGTAGAGCTCGGCCTGTTCCGACATGACGGACATGGGGAGGCCCGTAGTCGACGACGACGACGACTGCGGACCGGAAGGAGGTGGTCCGGGAGGAGGAGGAGGAGGAGGAGGAGGAGGCGGCTGCGATGCCATCGACGACGACTGCTGCTGACCTCCCGACGCCATGACGGCTCGCGTGTACATGGATCTCGGCGAGGGCGGCGTCAGATGACGGGCCTCCTGGTAGTGGCTCGCCGGCCTCGATACCGTCCCTCGCTGCTGTCCGCTCTCGACGTTGACGGCCGCCAGGGAAAAGGGGACGACGCCGGCGCGCCGTGCCATGTCTGCTTCGCCCAGTTGCCAGTGCATGGCCTCGGCCGCCCGCCAGGGGACGGCCAGTTCTTCGGCCACCTTTGCCCACATCTCCGACTTGAACCTGGTTTCGGGGAAGGCGACGGTCAGTATGGAAGGGGAAGAAAAATCAAAAAAACAGGGGATTTCCGTCGGGAAAAAAAAGGGGGCAAAAACTCACCTCTCATACAGCCGAGCGAGCTTGTTCTTACGCTCCTCGTCCCACTCGCTCCGTCTCTCGAGGTAGTTTTGATAATGAAGCCGACAGCTGATGGCGCTCCGTCCCGGTAACCGTTTCGAAACGTCCTCCCACTTCATGCCGCTGCCCCTGAGCTCGATGATCAGGGCGTCCTCCTCCGGGGACCACTTGCTCTGTTTCTTGACCGGCTGCTCCAAAAGTTGGGGTCCCATGGCTCGTCGAGCGGAGACTATGGCCGGGACGACGACGGGGGGCGGATTCGACGGCGGCGGCGGCGGCGGCGGATGTGCGGCGCGGGCAAAGGCAGCAACAGACGGCGGAGGCGGTTGCGGCGGCGGAGGCTGCTGCTGCGGCGGCGGCCTATGGCTCGCGGCGGGAGAGGAGGCGGTCGGACGAGAAGAGACGGGGACGGGTGGTCGGTTGATGTTGATGCCGCCGGGGGACTCATCTGAGTCGTCGGGCTGCTTGAGGAGAGAATCGATATCCACGTTGGTAGGATCGTTCCCACGGCGGCCGGCGGCCTGATGAGGGCCGGGACCGTTGCGGTAGACGATGGCGGCGCCTCGGAAACCGAATTCCACCTTGGGCGCGACGACGGATGACACTGACGGCTCTGGCCGCGGTAGGCAGAACAGAGTCTGGCTCTTGAGTTGGGCCAGCTCCGCGACTGGCTGCAAGGCCCGGCCTTGGCTTTTTGCGTCTTCTGATTGGAAGGCCGGGGTTTTGGTTAGGTGAGGGAGAAGGGGGGGTGGTGGGCGGGGGTTGGGCTGGTCGTTGCTGTTGTTGTGGTTGTTGTTGCTATCAAGAAGGGATGGGCGGAGGAGTATCGTATCGTATGGTATATCTGCCTGGATGAAATGAAAAGGGGGGGGGGAAGAAATAGATGATAGGGAAGTAGAAAATCAGATAGAAGAAGAAGAAGAAGAAGAAGTAAGGAGGAGAAATTTTCCCAACACGAGGTCGTGTAGCGAAGGAGACTGAAGCGTGTGAGGAAGTGCGTGTGTGTGTGTGTGTGTGTATAGCAAGGGGTGGGTGTGGTTGGAGGGGTGTCAGAAGCTTGGTGAGGAAGACTTGAAGAAGAGAAGAGGGAGGAAAAATCGGTCAGATGAGAGGTCGACGATAACGGTAGTGGTGGTGAAGGTGGTGAAGGTGGTGGTGATGATGATGATGATGGTGATGACGATGATGACGACGACGACGACGAGGTCCAAGACTAGGTTTGATATCGCGAAACCTCGGCGGCTCGAGACCGAGGGCGAGAGGAGAAAGGGAGAGAAGGCGGGAGCGATGATGCGTCTGGGGACGGTTAATGGCTCCTGAAGACTTGTATATGAAGGCAAACACCATTATGATTGGTGCTGCCGGGGGTCAGCATCCACCAATGGGGCGGAGATGAGGCAATGACGAGGGAAAGGCGGTAGGCAGGCCACTGATGGGAGGAGAGTAGGTGAGGAAGAAAAAAGGGGGGGGGGGGGGGGGTTGAGGAAAAGGAATGGGGAGAGAGAGAGAGAGAGAGAGAGAAGCGTAACAGCGGAGAATAGTAAAGAAACAAAGAAAAAGGGAAGAAGAACAGACGGGGTTCGGAATAATGGAGGGGTGTGTGTATGGGATGGATGGATGGATGGATGGATGTATGCGGGTATGTATGTAGATTGTATGTGTATGTATGTAGGAACGGCAAGGCAAGTCGGTAGGTAGGTAGTAAGTAGGTCAGGTTGGGCCTTGAAGGAGTCAAAAGTTTAGAACGGGAACCTCTCCGTTCAAGAAGAGGAAGAAGAAGAGGCGGAGAGGAGAACCGAATAAGTGGAGGGTGGGGGAGGAAGGGGAGGAAAAGAAGGAGGAGGAAGAGGAGGATGAAGAGGAGAAGTAGGAGGAGCAGGAGGAGGAGCAGGAGGAGAAGAAAGAAGTCAGGGGAGCAAGGGGAAGAAAGTTACGGTTCCGTTCTCACGTAGGCAGTACCCTGTAAGTCCGAATACAGCACAGTATAATCCGTGTACATACATACATACGTATGGGTGTGTGAGTGCGTGTGTGTGTCTGTATGTGTATGTATGTATGTGTGTGTATGGATGGGTATGGGTTTTGGGTATGGTAACCCCGGGCCCGGAGAGAGGGAGAGAGAGAGAGAGAGAGAGAGGAAAAGGAAACTGGGAGTTTTGGGGGGGAAAAAAAAGAGAAGAAAAAAAGGAAAGAAGAAAGTGAAAAGACGAAAGTGAAGGAGGAAGAGAAGAGAGGTCGACAGATGGTTATATTAAGTAGGGGGGTTGACAGGAAGAGGTAGGTAAAGAAGACGATGACGATGAGGGGGGAGGGGTGTGTGTGTTTGGTTTAGGCTGGAAATGATGTATGTATGTATGTAGATGATACCAGTAGCGGCAGCAGGGAGAGATTTGATGAGGGGGGTGGGAAAGTAAAGAAGAGGGGAGGGGGGTTTGGTAGGTAGGTAGGTAGGCGGTTAAGTGAGAGGGAGAGAGGAAGAGAGAGCGAGAGAGAGCGAGAAGTCGGAAGTATAAGGAGAAGTAAGGTAAGGTAAGGTAAGGTAAGGTAGACCGTAGACCAGGGCAGGGGGGATAGAGAGAGGGAGGGGAGGGGGGAGGGGGGGGGGTATGGCAGAGAGGCCCCCAGAATGACGAGGATGCAAAGTGCAAGAAAGCCGACGACGAAAAGGAAAGGGAAAAAAAAATAGTAGAAGAAATAAAACACCGACGAAGAGCGAAAGAAAGAAAAGACGAACAGGGATACAGGGGGGAGGAAGAAGAAGAAGAGAGGGATAGGAAGAGAGAGAGAGAGAGAGAGAGAGGAGAGGAGAAAGGAGAGGAGAGGGGAGGGGTCCGACAAACTGGGTTCAGGCGAGAGATCTGTTGCTTTGCTTTGCTTTGCTTGCTATTTCTCCGGGAAATAACGAATTCAATGCCATCTTTCTCTTCTCTTCTCTTCTCTTCACTTCAATTCAAGTTGGGCGCCAAGAGCAGCTGGATTGAGGCCGCCGCGCTGATGGCGGCGTCGAGGGCCATTGTATGTATGTATGTATGTGTCAAGGTAGTAGGTTAGGTTAGGTTAGGTATGGTTTGGGTCAAGGGCGGAAGAACGGATAGGGCTGTTGCCGCTGCCGATGACGCCGCCGTTGCAGGGCCTTGTCTCTGCTATCTATCCGTGTGTGTGTGTGTTTTTTTTTTCTCTCTTTTTTAGCCTCGGGGTTTTTTTTAAAAAGATGTGAGAGACAGGCGAGGAGAGAGAGAGAGAGAGAGAGAGAGAGAGAGGGCTAAGAGATGGGAGGGGGGATATATGAGGATATGAGGATATGAGGGTGAGGATGAGAATATTGTATGTATGTATGGATGGATGGATGGATGTATGGAATACTGATTATGTACATATGTATGTCGAGTCCCCCGTTTCAGCATGCACAGTCCCTAGATACCTAGCTAGGCAGCCATCAAGTAGGTAGGTAGGTATGTATGTATGTGTGTATGCGTGTATTGATCAGGCAGAAGAGACGAAAGAAGAAATAGAAACAGACGGAACGGAGATGGAATGAAGTTTAGACTGACTTGTCAATACCTAGGTAGGTAGAGGTAGACGTTCGATGCCGACCGAGTATGTATGTACGACCCGTTTGGTGCCTCAGGATTCTATGTATCTATGTATGTGACGACGGACAACTACCACTACTGCTACTACTACTACATACATACTACTACTACCACGAAGAGAAAGGGGGGGGGGGGGGGGGTGTGAAGATAATAAGGGAACCATCTATCCGTCCCTATCCCTATCCCCATATGGGCCATGAGGTACGTATGCATATACATACATACAAACATACAGACTCTCCAGCAAGCGGGCAACGGACCATTGCATATATACATAATCCGTACACATCTTCTCTAACACATGGGGGTTTTTCTTTTCACATACATACCTACATACATACACACATGTAGTAAAAGAAAAAGAAGGGAAAGAGAAGCAAAGAAATACATATGTACATACATACCTTGTCTATCTTGTATGTATGTTCTGCAGCACTCCAAAACAACTGGCGAGTCAAACACACAGGGTGTGTGTGTGTGTGTGTCCCGTCCCCCCGCCCCTCCTTTCCCCCGGCATCTCTCTCTCTCTCTCTCTCTCTCTCTCAGAGAAAAAAAAGTTGGTGGAGAAAGGTTGGCGGGTCCCAAAGGGGGGGGGTGGAGGGGGTTGAGTGAGGTGAGGTGAGGTGTGTATGTATGTACGGATAGCCGAGATGGCAAGGAGGCCAAAAAAAAAGGGAACAAGGATTAGGGAGAGAGGGGGGGGGGGGGAAGAGATGAGGAAGGACGAGGAGGAGGAGGAGGAGGAGGAAGAGGAAGAAGAGGAAGAGGAAGAGAAGCAAAATTCGGCTTGAGAGTCTCCCGTCTTTGTTTTTTTTTTTGGCATCACGTGAAGCTATATTCCACGTCGACGAAAAGGAAGAAACAGCCAGAGTCAAAGAACCGTCGAAAAAAAAAACGGCCCTTTCCTCACCTCAACTCACTCACTCACTCACTTACACCCGCAAAACGCGACGACGACGACGACGAGGGGCGTGTCGGAACGGCAGACCGGTTAGTCGGGTGGCGACGGTGCGCGCGACTCGTTCTCCGTCCTGACACCTGTATGTAGGTACCTACCGTTCGCTTCGAAACGCTTACGGCGGCTGTTTTTTTCCGTCTTCTTCCACGGCACTTTTTCTTAAGGGCTCTCCCTTTATGTATATATGTATGTATATCCGTTTATACATACAACAAGTCTTGTGCGGATAACTATGCATACATATGTACATACATATACGGATTATATGCTACATGATATGTATGTAGTATGTATGTGTGTGTGTAAAAGTTGTACATGTATGTATGACCGCTTGACGAACCTACATCTTCAGCCCTTTATAAGAAACACAGATAATTTTACCCTCATCCTGTTATCTGTAGAAAACTGACATGAAGAGAGAAAGGGAAAGGCGGGAAAAAAAAAACCACACACAGGATGACGGGGAACTAACTCGTCGGTTAGCGATCGAGCCGTCGGGGGGTTCGTCTCAGCTTTTTTATCTGTGTCCCCCCTCTCTTTCGACACTCCCCCCCCCCCCCCCCCCCTTTCCCACTGTGTCTTATCAAACCCTGGGCTTTTGTTTCCCGGGGGGATGGGACGGAACGGGCTGGCTGGCTGGCCTGATGTGGTGGTGCCTGGATTTCTACATGTCTTCTGTCTGTGACATGGGCGGCGGCTTGCCATGGGGGGGGGGGGGGGGGGGGGTTGTGTGTGTGTGTGTGTGTGTGTATGAACTACTCCGTACATACCTACATATGTATGTATGCATGTACATATGTATGAATCAACTACCATGAATGCATGATATAATCCGTACTATGTATACATTATAGACACTTACCGAGGAAGATGATAAAAGCCTTCTCTTTTTTTCGCCGCCGCCGCAACGACCCTTTTTAACCTTATAGACTACCTTGTACCCTGTGTGTTCCATTCATTCCCAAACGGCCCCGTAGCCAATTCCTCCTCTTGGGGTTTTTTTTTTTTCTCCTTCCCCCCCTTCGCCAAGCCCTGACGACGGAGGTGCAAAAAAGCAACTTGTTTGATCTCCACTCCACACAAGGGGGTGTGTGTGTATGACTGTATGTATCTAACTGTTATCAAAGGGTGTATATACAGTACATAGTTGGTTTGGTTTGTCTAGCTGTCTAGCTGCCATCCTGATCAGCATACGGATACATTACATAGAGGAGGCGGACCCCCCCCTCCCCCCCCTCCCATGGCATGGTTCCCTCGTTCATGTTTTGTTTCTTCTCTGTTACGGAGCAGTTCCTTTCCGTTAAACACAGGTTTGGGGCCAAATGTCGTCGACGTAATGGGGACCCATTGGCAAGTCTAAACGTGGTTGGTTGGCTTTGCTTTGCTTTTGCTTAAAGGTTCCCACTGCCAAACGCACCCCCTTCTGTGCTACTTCTACCCGTCTACCTAACCTAACCTAACCTACCGAGCAACTGAAGAGGGAAAAAAAAAAAGAGACTTGGTGATGAAATTACCTACCTTCCTTTCCTAACCCGATCTCATAATCTCCTTGTATGAATGTATATACATATATGCATATGTATATGTATGTATGTATGTATGCAACCCGTCTAATAAAACCCAATCCCGTCGGCAAAAGCTTCAAGTAACATACCTATGTAAATACATACATATGTACATACGTATAATGTATGTATGAGTGTCCTTTGCTTTTCCTTCTAGACCTCTTCTTCCCACCATCTACCCTTTTCTTCTTCTTCCTCTTTCAAAATTTTAATCTTGCCCCTAAGAAAGAAAAAAAAAAGTAACCGATGGAAAGACGGCCCGAGAATGAGAAAATCGCCATGGGATAGAACTGTACATAAAGGGGGGGTGTATGTATATATGTAAGTGTGTCTCCTCCCGAGGCAGCAGCCGGAACGGCCGCGGCGTCGATGGCAGCCGAGTGACACAACTGCCGCCGACACCCGTGACGACTCCATATGTACTTTTTTTTTTCCCTCTCTCTCTCTCTCTCTCTCTCTCTCTCTTCATCACTCTCTGTTTCTCTCTTGCGTCTTTGCAACACCCCGGCCTCGGCCCGAAGTTGACGGCGGGCGGCATCAGAAACGGCCGTTTCCCTCCCATCCCTCGAACCTCCCCCATCCTCCTTTCATCATCATTATCATCGCCCGGCCCCCTTTTTCCCCGCCCTTCACCAAAACGCCCCCATCTTTGACCCCTTCATCTGGTTCATCTTTCCTTTGCCAGCGCATGAAGCCACGACACCGTGCATGGGTGTACATATGTACACATCATACCCAGGTACATACATACATACGTAGCAGACCTAGTATACCACTTGCATACGGCTGGCGTCTGATGTTCGCTGTCGGGTATCGGGGACCACCTCTTCCACCCCCTTCCCTTCCTCCATTTCGCTTCTGTTCAGGGACGACAGATGGGACGGTTTTGGAAAAGGGAGGGGCGTGGGCGTGTTATAGTAGGAGTGTAGGAGTATGTATGTATGTATGTATGTAGGTGCCTACTATCCGTATGTGTGTAATAAACCCATGCAGAGGACTACTTCCGTCCGTCCGAGTATGTATGTATGTATGTATGTACGGCATTGAAATGGCGTAGGGCTTGGGGCGGGGGCCCTTAAAGTCGCGGCCTCAGGTCGTCGGTCCGTGTCCAGCGGGGGGGGGGGGGGGGGGGGGGGGGGGCCCGAAGGGGGGGGTTCGGGGGGGGGGGCCCCGGTCTCGTGCCGCGGGCTTCTTTTTTTTTTCTCTCTCTCTTGAAGCAAAAAAGCAACGGAACTAGGATCATCGCTCGGGGTGGGGCGCCGACTCCCACGGCGCAGCTGCCGGGGCTGGACCAGGCGCCGGCACCGCCCTTTTTTTTCTCCTTCTTCCTTTTTGTATGTAATTTTTTTTGGATCTTGCCATTGCCTTGTAAGTTCTTCTCGAGTCGGTAGATTTTATTTGTTCAACTAAGTAAACCGGCATATATAATAGAGGGTAAGTAACCTACTCTGTTGCCCTGGTGAAGCAATCCGAGATTGATACTATGTATGATATCGATCCATTTTCTTTGACCTTTTTTGTATGTACATACTTTGTACATAGGTATGTATCCGTGGATTCACTTACATCAGGGTTTAAAATTAGTCAGTCACTACTTTTTTTTAGTCGCAAAAAAGTCACTACTATTTTTAAAGTTAAAAATCTATAGTAAGAGTAAGTAAGTAGTATAAATAACTATAAAATAGAGTAAATTCTTCGCTAAATAGCTATAAGCTTTTTTTCTTTTAATTATTTTTTCTTAATTAGTAAGGAATTTTTTAAGAAAAAAAGTCACTATTTTTTAGTGACTTTAGTCACTAAATGACTAATCGCTATTTATAGCCTATATAACTATGATTACTAATATAAAAAAAATACGTACTTATAGAGTGTTTTTTCTAGTATTTTATAGGTCTTTTTTCTTAATTTATAACCTAGGCCCTAGTTTATAATTAAATAAAGAACTTAATTAAAAATGACTAAAAGTGAATTTCTGTGACTTTTTTCACTGACTTTTTTTAAACCCTGACTTACATAGTAGGTAGAGAAGAGAGTGGGAGAAGAATTCCCCCTCCTCCCTCTCCACACCCCGGACGGGGCCATTCAATGGAAGAATCGGGCGGGCACGGCGACTGGTCGGGACAGCATCGACCGAGCCGCTCCGGGCAGGGGGGTGAGATGTATCTGTCGCACCGACGGAGTTCTACCTACCTAGGTACCTAGGGATGGGAGGGGAAAAAAGCCAGGCAGGCAGGCAGACAGGCAACAACAGGTCAAAACTGGCGGTCAGGCTGCTGTTCGAAGCAAGGGGGGGTGAACGGGGGAGGGGGGGGGGGGGGGGGGGGGGGGGGGGGGGGGGGGGGGGGGGGGGGGGGGGGCAAGGAGGACCTTTCCTGGCTGCAGTGGCCTGCAGGAAAAGAGAGAGAGAGAGAGAGGAACAGAGAGAGGGAGGGAGGAAAGGATGAAGGAGGGGGGGGGCGTGGCCGAAGACCGTTCGTTGAGCCCAGCTGCGAACCTGTTCATGGCCAGCGCATGCAAGCGTCTCGCCGGGTTCGTGGGCCTGGCTGCGGCGTCTTTCCGTAGATGTGTACATACATGCCGTATTTGTTCATCTGTGAGTCTGCGAGAGGCTATCTAGGTAGGTATGTAGTTAGGTACCTAGGTAGGCATCTGTGCAGTTTCGTACCTAGATGTGTATATCCGTAGACGTTACTAGGTGGTGTAAACGAGTAAGATCTTGTATATATGCTACTACACATGTGTGTCCGCACAGCACCAAGACATGTCTTCTCCAATAGCTTTAAGTCGTGAGTAAATACCTACATTGTATACGTCCGTAGACGGGACTCGTTCGTAGGTATTCATAGGACTATGCATGTACGGACAACTATAACATGTACATACACATACATACATACATACATCCGTACAGCGGCTTGGCCCGGGCCCGGCCCGTCCCCCGCCCGCCCGCTCGCTCGCTCGCAGCCCCCCTTTTCTTCTCCTCTTCTCCTTCACCCGCCCCCCCCCCCC
>PDHQ01000010.1:248739-294964 GCA_003339415.1 Ophiocordyceps camponoti-saundersi (nom. inval.)
GGGGGGGGAGGCCGCCCCCCCCCCCCCCCCCCCCCCCCCCCTTTTTTTTTTTTTTCCCTTGGAAGCTTGTTTCTCCCCCCTTTTATTTCATGTCTTTTTTTATTCTCTCTCCGATCGGCGCCTTCGGGATCCCGGGAACAGGACTCGCGTGGCGTGTTATGCTGTGCGACTTTCTACTGGATTGGAGGCGTTGAAGACTTCATGTAGGGGGTGTCGTGTGGGAGGAAGAGGATCCTTTGCGGCTGAAGGGACGCCTCCTTTTCGGACTACGGTATCGACGGTGGGTGAGGAGCGAGGGTGAGTGGGGGAGAGGGTAAGGGTAAGGGAGATGAAGTCAAAGAAATTACCCATGTAGGAAATATTCAGATTAGGAGGCATCTATGTTTTGACGAAGTGAGTGATGATGTGTAGCGAAAGCGAGACGTGGTTTTAGAAGCTGCTTCGAGGAGCACTCTTTGTGGTATTACCACTAGATAGATAGCTAGATAGATAGATACCTGGGCAGGTGCCAGGTAGGTAGTTAGGTATGATTGATGGGAGTAAAGTTGAGAGAGCAAAGGGATTGTTTAGAACGATTATCCTGATGGATTCTATTATTGTGTATTATCTTGGCGGTGACATGGCCATCTCAATAAGTAGGTACCTAGGTAGGTAGGTGCTAATTGGTTATGCAGTCAGTCACACAGCTTATGGTGGCTTGACGGAATGAGGTCGACAAAGGGAAAAGAGAGGCGAGGTCCGGCGGAGGGTGGATGGAAGATGGGAGGTGAGAGGAAGCCTGGGGGGGGGGGGGGGGGGGGGGGGGGGGGGGGGGGGGGGGGGGGGGGGGGGGGGGGGGAGGTCGAGGTTGACGTCGGGAGGTAGGAGGGTTCTGAGGTTGATCACGTAGTACTTGCCTGTGTAGGAAGGTAGGAAGTAGGTAGGAAAGTTGGAAGATGGCAGTTGGTCCTGTGGGTGATACCTTCTAGGTTCTAGGTAGGTGGTGAAGGTAGGTGTGATAAGGCAAGTGCTAGGGTTAGGTTAATCCATGATAAGACTTGCAGCTTCAACGACGGGGGGGGGAGACGAAGGATTCAACATGCAGTGAAGAAGAAGGGATCTTGTCTCCTCTCCTCTCCTTTTCTCTTCTCTTCTCGTCTCGTCTCGTCTCCTTTGTTCTGTTCTGCTCACTCCCTTCATCTTCTCAGACGAGTCTGTCTATCCAGTCGAAGCCACCTTTCTTACGAGAAGTGATGTGAGGACCGCGAGAAGAGAGGGGAGAAGAAAGAAAGAAAGAAAGAAAGGAAGAGCGAAAAAAAAATGGAGGAAGAGATTCCTTCGGCTGGTAGGCTGGTGAGCTTGATGCTTTCTCTGGCTTCTACCTCTGTGCTTTCCATTCTTCTATGTCCGTCCTCGTTCTCTCTCTCTCTCTCTCTCTGTCTCCCTCTGTCTCCCTGTCTCTTCACTTCACTATCTCCCATCCCCCCCTTCACTTCACTCCCACTCTCTCCGTCGACAGCTGAGGAAGAAGAGACAGCTCACGCTAACTCTCTCTTCTCCTCCATCCGATCCATTCAACACCTCGACGACACAAAAAAAAAACACAGGGCAAAAGTCATTCGCTTGTCTCTGTGCTTGGCGTCGTTTACCATTCGTCCCATGGCGTATCTCTTCCCCCCTTTCTCCCCCCTTTTTCTATTTACCATTCAGAGAGAAGAAAGAAGAGAATGAATCTGATGACATAGCGTGGGGTCGCGTCCTCATCGTCGTCACCCAGTCGTGCTCGCCATCTACGTCGATTCCTACACCTTCGTCTTCGCCTCTGCCCTTTTGCAGCACGGCGTAGGGCTCCGTTCCAACGTCCGGGTTTGCGACGGGGCGATTTTGCTGTGCTTGGTCTGCTATGTTACTACCAAGGTCTCTCACCTCCTCCTGAAAGAACATGAGAGAGAGAGAGAGAGAGAGAGAGAGAGAGAGCCATACTAACCCCCTTTTTAAACAGATTGTGCGTCTCTTTTCTTTAAACAACAGGAGAGTATCACATCAGAATGAAATGGAAAGAGGTTGAGGAAAGGCTTACTTACTTGATATCGTGTGTCTTTCTAGTTCATCTACCTCTTCCTCGTCGAAAAGGCTGTGAGTTTTTTTTTCCTTCCCCTATTTACCACGGTATACCCTCTTCCGGCTGGATGTGTGTGATGAATGAAATGAACGACATCAAGTCGAGTAAAGAAAAGAGAGAAAACTGATTCTTCTAATCCCTTCAACAAAGCACATGATGAGACCTACACCACAGTCTCGCTTTCGCTCACGGTTGTACCTGTTCAACTCGTTTGGCATGCTCGGTCTATACGTCGTTGTCGTTGTCGTCAACTTTGTCTTGTAGGTTTCCCCCCTTGCCCTCTCTGTTCTCTTCCCTCTCTCCCTGTACCAAATAAACAAAACAAGCCGCATCGCCGAAATCAGAGACGGAATCTGCATCATCGGCATGAAGAGCGCGGCCATGATCCCCCTCATCTCCTTCGACGCCGTTGTCAACGTCTACCTAACGGGGCTATTCCTCGTCCCCTTGACCCGTCAGTTTTTTCCCCCTCTTCCTCCACCCTTCTCTTTCCTATCTTCCCATCTCACAAGCCTTCACATACACATCAAAGGCCTATACACCTTTCGACACAGCTCGACAACGACGACAAGAAGCCAGGCCAACATCCGTCTCAGGAAAGCAGCCTTGCGGACGTTTTGCGGCGCAGTCTTCACCCTTGTTAGCAGCATCGTGTGAGTGACGGATGGACACACAGTTGAAAGAGGGAGATGGGAACGGCTTTCACTGATGTCTTCCGGTGTAGGAACTTGTCTGTTCTGATGGCTCTCGATGGTGAGCCCGGTTGGGTGTGTTTGATGTGCTGCAACTGCGATAGTTTGTCTCTCTCCACCCCCCTATCTCCCTCTTCATCCCTCTCCTCTCCTCACCATCACTCCCCGAAACACCCTCCCAAAAAACATCCTCAAACTCACCCCCCCCCCCCCCTCCAGTCCTCTTCTCAGCCTGCGTCCTCCACTGGATAACATCAAACGACAAAGCCACCAGCCCACCAACAGACCAAACGACGAGCACGACCCCGTGCCGACCACGCTCCAACAACAACAACAACCGCCTCGCCATCTCGTCCACTCCGATCCCAACTCCTCCTCCTCCTCCTCCGCCACTACTTCCACCGTCGACGACGAGCCAGCACAAGTCGTCTCTCCCTCCTCAGGTCCATCATAGCAGCAACAGTCCTCCCTCGCCGGAATGCCTCGCCTCCTCCTCTTCCACCCGCGCCGTCGTCGTCACCACCACCATCAGACACGAGAGTCGTCCCCTCAACGGTCATCGTCTACGTCGTCGTCCCCCGTCTTCCGATATGGACGACGACGACGATGACGACGACGACGACGACAACGCCTGCGATGGGCCTCGTACCACCATCGTCGCCGGTGATCACCTTAGAGAGGGCAATTCTTTTTCCATGCTTTAAACCAGGCACCCGAGTTACCGAGGGATTAGACAGCGAGTAGGTAGTTCCTCGCACCATACAAGACAGTTACATCATCCTCATCCCTCCCCTGCGACAAGACTCGAGCGGAACAGAGTCTGTCATTAGAGCCCCAAGGACAGCCACGACGGCGCTCCTACAGTCAAAGAGAGAAATCGTGGCGTCATATTGCTTTGTCGTAGCTCATCGGTCTATATGCAATCGCCCTCGTCCCTCCTTCTCTCCTATCAACTCCAAAATAAACAGCTCTCTCTCTCTCTCAACTATGTACGCACGAAAGTGACAAGGAAAATAGTCAAAGAGGGCCTGAGACAGACCCCGAACAGTTGATGTCCCTGCCGGCACGTTCCAGACGAGGACATAACCAAGCGGGAGCAAAAGAATGTAAGAAATCAAATCGATCATGTAAAAAGAGGGAAGAGAAAAGGGGAAAAAAATAAACAAAGAAATGAAAAAAAAAATCGACGACGGGCAGGTATCGGCCCCTAGAAAGTGAAGACGGAAGCCATGTTCACGAGATTCCGGCATAGACCTTGCCCGTCTCGCTCAGCGAATTGGCCGAAGACATGAGCTTGCCGGGCGAACACATGAACGGCGCGTAGGCGTGGAGGTAGTCGATGGCGTCAAGCTTGGGAATCACCTCCTTGAGAAAGGAAGCGGCGTCGGCCGGCTGGCCCGCGGCATCGACGGGGCCGAACTCCGTCAGCCAGATGGGCTTCTCGCCACAGATCTTGTGAGCCTTGTCGATGTGTTCGTAAAGCGTGTTGGCGTACTGCGGCTGCGAGTACCAGTGGACGACGCAAAAGTCGACGCGGCAATTTTCCGGATGGTTCTCGCACGCCTTGAGGAAGCCCTCAAGCCACTGGAGACCCTCGCCGGGGTTACCGCTGTTGGTGACGGCGGGCGAGCCGATGAGAGCCTTGCCGCCATAAGGGTTCATGTGCTGCACGTGGAGCTGGGCGGCCAGCTCGGGGCTCATCTTGGCCTGGCCGCCGTTGTCGGGCTCGTTGAAGCTGAGTATGGCCTTGGAGCCAGAAGAGATGGCCTTTTCCGCATTCGAGTGCCAGCTATCAATGAACATGGGCTTGTTGCCCCACAGCATGGGAACGTAGCTGATGTGGGAGGCGAGACCATCGGGCGACGAACCCCAGTTGTAAGCCCAGGCGCTGCAGCCGTTGCACTGATCGTTGAAGTGGTTGGCGAGCGTCGCCTCGTTGTAGGCCAGGCCTCGCTTTCCGGAGAAGATGGGGCCAGAACCTGAGCCGGCATGGCCCTTGTCGCCGTTGGATGGGTTGGCGGGCGGCACCACAGGAGGGACGTACGAGGCGACGGGTTGCAGAAGCGAGGCAACAGGCTTGGGAACAACGGCGAGAGTCGTCAAGGGGACGGGGGGAGCCGCAACCTCAGCATTGTTGCGGAAAGGCGGCGCAGCAGGAGCAGCGGCGACAGCCTCAGGCTGGCTAGAGGCAGGGCCAGGAGTCGGCTCGGTGTATCCAGTCTCTTGAGGTGCCTCGACGGTGACGGTAGTCACGACGGTAACCCAGCGGGTGTGCTTGGCGGCACCAATCCTGCGGGGATGAAGATGGCGGTGCGAGTTGAAAGCCAAAGCCTGCTCAGTGAGAGCGGCAAGGGCGGCGAAGGTGACGATCTTGTTGATGAACATGTTTGCTTTTCTTTCTTGTTTTTCCTGATCTTCTTCTTCCTGGCTGGGGGTTTGACGAACTAGGGTGTGGGTGAGAGACAGAGAGAGAAGTGCAAACCGATCGAGGGCTTTGCCAGCTGTCAACAAAGAGAGGCCTCTCCTTCAACCCAGTGAGAGAGAGAAGAATAAGATGAAAGGGCGGAACAAAAAGACGTCGCCAAGATGAACAGGGATGGGTTTCTCGGCACGGCCGTTATATGAAATGAGTGGCAGGGCGGTCTGTCAAAGACGCGGGCGGAACAAGAAAGGGATTTGATAAGGAAAGAACGAAACAAACAAACAAAAAGAGGGTTGATGCTGGCAGCAGCGCGGCCGCGGCGAGAGAAGAGAGAGAGAGTGAGGGGGAGAGTGAGTGTGTGGAAGAGAGAGAGAGGGGGGGGGAGAGGAGAGTGAAGAGGTGAAGAGAACGAAAGATGGGAAAGAAGAAGAAGAAGAAGAAAAAGATGGTGAAGAGAAAGAAGGAAGGAAAGAAAAAGGGTCAAGGATGGAAGGGGGGGAGGGAGGCCCCATCAAGTACCTGCTACTCTCTGCATCCTGTATGTATACAGAGGGGGTGGCCTAGAGAAGAGTGAGAGTGAGTAAGAAGAGCCTCTGCAGGAACCGGGCAGCAACCCTTCGAATCAGGCGGTACCTCTGCCTCAGGCGATTGGACGATGCCTGACGCAGGTACCTGATGAACCCCCCCCCCTGATGAGGTGCCATGTTTCTTCTCCTAGCGCCGGGCCGCGTACGGTGAGGACGCACTGTGCAGTATGCGCTCCCAGGGGTCCCACAAAACGGCGCGGCCGAGAAGTTGCAGTGCCTTTTCCCCCACACCGAGGCGCAAGAGAGGCGTCGTCGCTCTGTTGGTCAGTTGGACTTGATGGTGGTGTAGCCCGTGGGCGAGGTAAGCCAGTCAAGGTACACCAGTCAAGGTACACCAGACAAGGTGCCTGCCAAGGGGGCTAGATCGGCGCGTGGGGTCTGTCGATCGTTTGCACCGTGCGTCAAAGACACACAGTGCCTGACCCATCTCATCTACCTACCTAGGTACGTACCCACCTACCTACCAGGCTACCACGACCTACCACCTCGTCTAGCAGCCTATAATCCATAGCTGTGTCTTGTATTCCTACAAAGGGATATATAATCCAGGGGACTCAGGGATAAGAGGACTCAAAAGGGATATACATACACATATTTCTTACTACCTAGTCACGTCACATGCTTTCGTCATCTGTTTCGTCGTTTCACTCCAAGACGGGAAAGAGAAGAAGAAGAAAGGGGGGGGAAAGGTTGTTTCGCGCGCTTATGTATGCGACTTACAGAAACGGGTTTTTTTTTTAAAAGAGACGTGTTGTCACCGCCGTGTCCCGATATGAACGTAGGTATCTACTATGTGTGTATGCAAGTCTGTAAACGAGGCTTGGCCGTGCCGTCCGTCCGTCCGTTCGTCACAAATCCCATAACGCCCAGGCAAAGGAACAGCATGGATGTTCGTACCTACATAGGTAGTTGAACGTGTCTTTTTTTAAGCGCACTGTCTTCTCTTTTTAGTACCTAAGCCTACTAGCTTGCTTCAGGACTCGGATGCGCCCGCCAGGAACAGGCCTCTGATTGGCGCTGACCAGCGTTTCATCATCATCCATCGTCATCCATCCCATCAGCCGCCGGCAGCCCGCTCACCTGAGGCTGCAGGGAAAATTGATCGAGTATTATTAGTATTCCTACCGACTCTCGTGCATAGGTATTTACATATCCGTACTTATAGACATCGATGCGAGGCCATTTACACGATGCAGGCACATAATATGAATATATCATCGTCGCGCACGCACGCATGCACGTACACAAACATGCAGATGTAACATGCGCATGGCCTAATATAATATGCGCCGCCTTCTGTGCTTCCATCCTGCCAACCAACCAGTCAGCCACCGAATGCCTATCCACCTATCACCTAGTCGACGTGCCACACGCTACGTGTCTTCCTGCTCCTCCTGCCTGCTCCTCGTCGCCGATCACCTTTCGCCTTGCCTGCATATATACATAATATACACGCATACACACATACAGAGGAACCCGAGGTAGGCCGACGATTGTCGATACCTTGTTGCACTTGCATACATACATACCACCTTGGCACGCCATCTTTCAGCCCCTTCCGATTCTCTCCTTGCAGAACCGTCAACACGTGCGCTTCATGCAGGCCATCCTTTAGCTCGTCGCCTAGGAAATAATGCCTAGGTAGCAAAATAGAGTAGGCCCTAGACGATGCATGCTAGAGCCTAGAGGCACGGAGTAAAGATCCTGCATCATCTCAATCACGTGCCATCCGGGTCTCTTATGTATTTTCTCAAGTTTTCTCTGGAAATCAATCCCCTTCTTCCTATCCTTATCCTTATCTTTATCTTTATCCTTATCCTTATCTCACTCAATCACGTGCTCAATCCCTCCTCCCCTTACCTAATCCAACCCGACTCCCAAGCCTTGCGCCTCATCAAAACCCCAGTAAAACCCGATGCTCCGCCACAACGGGCTGTCGTGGCCTCGTCACCCATCCAGTCGTCGTCGTTCCGTCAGTCAGCATCCCTTCTCTCCTCCCCCTCCTCCCCTCGAGATGCCTCGATCCTCCATTTGACCTGGATCCGAGCGGTCCGCCATTTTAGCCTCCCCCCCTCCGCGGAAAACCTCGAATTCAAACTACAATTTACGCCCCCCCCCCTTTTTTCCCTCTCTCCTCCTCCTTTCCCCCCTTTTCTCCCCCTTTTTTTCCCTTCCCGCTTATTGTCTCCATCAATTCAAGGGCCTAATAAAAAAGAAAAGAAAACACCATGGCGGCCGATACCGTCTCTCTTTTACGCCGCTTCATTGTCGAGTCTCCGCCCGGGGAATGGGCCCTGAACCAACTACGAAACCTCCTCATCGGCGCCCTCCGTCAGGGTAGGATCCCCCAACATGTCGCCTTCGAGATGGACGGGAACCGTCGCTATGCTCGAAGTCATCGAATGGAGACGCTCGAGGGTCATCATCGAGGTTTCGAGGCTCTGGCCAGGGTGAATGACTTTGCAGCCTCTCTCTCCCCTTTTTCTTCGACAAACTAGATCTGACGTCTCCCATCTCCCTGAAATCTTAGATCATGGAGATTTGCTACCGTTGCGGCGTCAAAGTCGTCACCGTCTACGCCTTTAGCGTCGAAAACTACAACCGTCCGAAACATGAAGTCGAAGGCCTCATGCAACTCGCAAAAGTCAAGCTCGAACAGCTGACGACATACGGCGACATCCTCGATCGCTACGGCGCCAGCGTCCGCATCCTTGGCCAGCGAGACATGATCCGTCATGACGTCCTCGCCGTTGTCGACAAGGCCGTAGCCCGAACGAGACACAATAACAGGTAAGCGCCTGTTGTCTCTCTTTACTCATGTCCAACTGACACGCGTCAAAAAATAAAAAACCTCACACAACCTAGAACCGTCTTAAACATCTGCTTCCCTTACACCTCGAGGGCAGAAATCACGACAGCCATACGATCAACAGTCGAAGACTTCCTCGCCCCATCACCACCCAAAAACACCCCCTTCTCCCCCTCACGCATACGACAAAAGGTCCTATCATCTCAACTCAATGACGCAACCAATGACGACGATGACGACAACAACAGCAACTCAACCGACGAATTCGAAACAGACCCCGACGCAGATGCCGACGGCGGCGATTCCTCAACAACCGCATCGACAGCAACGACCATGACAACAGCGACGACAACGACCAACCTCCAAGACGACCCCAAATCAGAAGACGATCCCCGTCCCCTCCCGAACCCAGAGTCCATCACCGTCGACACCCTCGACAAACACATGTACACCGCCCCAGACCCCCCCCTAGACCTCTTCGTCCGAACCAGCGGCGTCGAACGGCTTAGCGACTTCATGCTCTGGCAGTGCCACCAGGAGACCCACATCTTCTTCCTCACCTGCTACTGGCCCGACCTCGACCTCCAGCACTTCATATGGGTCCTCCTCGAGTGGCAGTGGAGGCGACGGCAGAAGGACAGGGACGACGCCGCCGCCATGACCTCTCGGCCCGCTGCCGCCGCCGCCGCCGCCTCCTCCTCCTCCTCCTAGGGACCCTCCCGGCCCGGCCCGGCCCCTTTGAACTTTTGAGTTGTCCTCGTCTCGATTCGGGGAGCTGCCACTGGCGCTCCGAAGCCCTTGGCAGTAGACTAGCGCGCCCAGCATAGCGGGCATAGCGGTTACTCGTTTTAATCGTATTCTTTCTTCCGTTGAACAAAAAAAAAAGAAAAAAAAGGTTTGCGTCACGTTGGAACACTGGCGTAGGTCGTTGGGCATGAAAGCTCGTCCCTCTGTTCTACCCATGACAACCGTCTCATCTGTATAGGCCGTCTACATCTGATATGACCTCTCTTCCTCAAAACGTGGTGCGTCATGACGAAAGGAGAAGAAAGAAATAAAGACAAAAAAAAAGGAAAAAGGAGGGGGTAAAACATTCTGCCTCCACCTAAGCCCAAATCTTCTTGAACTTTTCGTCAAAGTCCGTCTGCAGCATCTTGAACGCTTCAAGTACCGACGTCAAGCCCTCGGCCTCGTCCGTTCGCCAACCCAATTCCGACGGAACGCGCGAGCTCTCCGATGGCGTCTTGGCCGCCACCGGCTTCGGCTCCTCGTCGTCGTCGTCGTCGTCGTCGCCGAGCTCGTCATCCCACGAGTCTAGGACCACCTGCTTCTTGCTCGCCTTGCGAGACGCTGCCGGAGCTGCCGCCTCCGACGTGGCGTTGGTCGTCGTCGACGCTGCCGCAGCCGCCGCAGCCGCCGCAGCCGGCTCCGGTTCGCCGGCTTGTCTCTCGTCGCGGTCCTCCTGGATGACGTCGCCCGCGTCCTGCAGGTCCAACATTGCGTTGTCGTCGTCGTCAAGTGGCGACGTCGAGCTGAGCAAGTTCTCCAGACTCGCCACGATGGTGGCTAGGACGAGCGAGAAGTCCTTCAACAAGAACCAGACCTCACCGCGAGGGATACCGTTGTCCCGCACCAGCGCCGTCAGGTCGCCGTGTTTAAAGAAGTCGTAGATGAAGGCGTTCCATGGCACGCCCGCCGTATCTTCTGGGTAGATGCGCACGTGTGGCACTGCCGACTCCTCAAGGAATACACCGCTCCTGACCGTGGAGCAGAGCTCCGAAAGGGATTCGAAATCGTCCGTGAATCCAGAGAGCGCGTCGAACGACGATCGGAGCCTGGTCGGCGGCAGGTGCTCCACCAACGGCTGCCAGTCCTGTTCGCTCTGCTCCGGCGTTACGTGAAAACCTGTGAAAGGGAGGCGATTGTCTTGCGTCTTGCCGAGATGCTGCTCGACAAAGGTATTGACGTACGCCAGGTAGATGTCGAGTGTTTCTTGGTTGTGGTCCAGCAGAATCTTCTTGGCTTCCTCCGGCAGCGGCGGCAGCACAACCATCGACGGAGAATGGCGGGCAATTTTTTTCGCCCGTTTCCTGTTGTGAACAGGAACCCGAACAAAGAGATGCGCCAGCAGGAGCACCATCTCGTCGAGCACACCCTGTGTGTTCTTGTGGAAGTTGGCACAGAGTCGATGAAAGTATCCATCTTGCAGTAGCCCGTGAAGGGCGAAAACGGCATTCTCCGTGAAGTAGAGGTGGCCGACCAAACCTGCAAAGTTGATGGGAGCGCATTCGCGGGACAGGAGCTTCTGCCTCCGAAGATACTCGATAGAGAAGCGGAGGTGGTGCAACATCGCATCCCGGGCTTCCGGTCCGCCCAAGCAGGTTCGTGACTGCTCGAAGAGAGAGTGTACTGCCTTGACGGCGAACTCGGAGTTGTCGGTGTGATGCAGCAGTCCAAGGATCCGCAGCACCAGCGTCGTCGACAGCGGAAAATGACCTCGCAGGTCCGGAAGTCTCGACGACATGACCTCAAAGGCTCGCTCCGCAGGCATTCCGGTGAAGATGACGTTTCCGAGATAGTCGAATCCACGACGACCCGCTCGACCAGCCGCCTGCAGGTAGTTGAGCGCCGTGAGGAAGACGGAATCGCCAAAGAAGACGACCGTCTTGCACGGCATGTTGACACCCAGCGCCAGAGTTCCGGTGGCGATGACGACGGTTATGAAGCCCTTGCGGAAGAGGATTTCGACCCTGAAATGCCATCAGTACATCTCCCATCACCTCATCTCCAACAGGGCGACGACTTACGTTTGGCGGTACCTCCGGTTCATGCCGGCGTGATGCACTGCCACGCCACGCACAAGGGCGCTGATGATTCTGGGGTCAACTTCTGTCCACTTGAGCCTGTCCATCCAATGCGCCAATTCCGAGTCGAGAAGTTTCGTTCGGTCGGCAAAGGAGAACATGTCCAGCGGCGCTTCCGGGTCAAAATTCTCCCACTTGTCCGGCTCTGCCGCGCTCGCCTCCTGCATCAATTCCATTTTCGAAGGTCCCTGTTCGTCTCGGTCTCGAGAACGGACAGGTATAGGCTGCGCTTCCCGCTTCTTGCCCTTGCTCGCGCGGGCCTTCCACTTCTCATATTCGGCCACTTTCCTCTTCCATTCTGGACTGGACTCCTTCCATGCCGACTCAGCTTGAGCGAGCTGTTCCGCAATGGTGATGAGAGCTTCCTCACAGAAATCTCGATTATAGTTGAAAAGAATCGCCGGAAGCGCGCCGCGACTGTGGAGCTCATCCAACAATGGAAGTGCCGTCGACATAACGTCCCTTTTCTTGACAACAAACTTGAACCCGAAGCTCTTGGGGTTGACCGCGTCGGCGGGCGAGACAGAGGGAGAGCGTGGAGAAAAGAGAGACGCCCCGAGATCGTGTCGGACGGCAGAGAATGGCGAGAGCGGATCCCGCATCCATACCGCAAGCACATCCTTCAAGGCCTTGGACCATGCAACAACCTCCGGCTTCGTGACGATAGCACCAAACACCTTCTCTGGTCTCAGGGAGTCACTCAATGGATAGTCCTTTGTCTGATGCTTCGACATGCAACGCCAAAGAGTTAGACAGTCGCGCGACTCGAGGGTGATGTCATCGATAGGTCCGCGGTTGCTGTCATGTGTCAGCGCAGCACGTTCATGGGAAACAAGCTGTTCTCATACCGATTGGCGAGACCGACGACAGGGTGAATGAAGGAAAAGGCCGAAGTCTCCTCCTGTCCCTCGTCCAGGCCAGGAATCTGAGGCTCCGATGCGGCCGTCAATCCCCTAAAGGTCCATCCACCTTCGGGCGGGTTGAACATGAATTTCCGCAGGTCCGAGTACCGAGAAGTGTGCACAATCATCTCCAGATCACGGCCTTTCGTCTTCTCGGTTGCTGCGATCCAGTCCCTGAACTCCTGAGGGTTGCCGACGGTTGCCGACAGTGCGATGATGGGACAGGGAGCAAGGAGCAGCAACTGCTCCCAAATGACGCCGTCGTCGGCCTGGCCGATGCAGTGAACCTCGTCGAAGATGATCCTCTTGACGCGCCGAGACCACGAATTCGCCTTTCCGGCGTTGGAAGGCGCGAGGAGCATGATTTGGAGCATGTGGGGGACCGTGACGAGAACCTGGCAGCCCGTCGGGTTATTGATCCGGTGATCTCGGGTGTGTATTGCCCAGACTGACCGACCATCATGGCCGTACGTCTTGGAGAACCGAGCCTGGATTTCGGCGGCGATTTGATTCACGAGAGCCTTGGTGGGCGCCACGTAGACCAAAACGCCGTCATCGCTCGAACGAAGCACCTTCTTCATCGCGTAGAACGAGATGAAAGTCTTACCGGCCGAGGTCGGCGCGATCACGAGGAGACTTTTGTCGGCATCGATAGCGTCCAAAACGCTTCTCTGCCACGCATCCGGGAGAAATTGGGGCACTCGGGGATCCGGCGCCGAATCGAAGCTCCTGTCCAGATATGGGCCACAATGAGTTAACTGGAACTCGATGGGCGAGGTCGGGAGTTTCAGCTGAACTCCCGTGACGGGGGGAAACGGCAACTTCCTTGCCGTCAACGAAGTTTGCGGAACGAGGTCAGTAGGGAGTTGCATCTGCAGGGCTTCGGAGAATTTAGAGAGCCGGGAAAGGCTTGCTGGAGATAGCTGCATACGGCTGGTGTCGAGCAACTTGGACCAAATCATGGCCAACAAACCCGGTTCTGCCGGCTGTGAATTAGTACAAGTTAAGCGAGCGAGACTCGACACTGTCTTACCGGGAGCTCTGTTGCCGTTCTTCTTTCCCTGAGATATCATCGAAGCGATTACTTCGCAAATGTACAACGATGCTTCTGCTCCGACACTGTCCATCTCCTGGCTGGACAAGCCGTTGAAGTACTTGAGAGCTTTCGCAAGGCGCTTGATCAAATTGTGTTCCTTTTGGAACTCACGACAGCGCTCGTCCCAGTAACTCATGACAGCGCCGGCTTTGTCGCCAAGTTTCTCTTTGCGTACCCTCTGCGCCTCCTCAAGGGCCTTGTCTCGGCCACTTTTGACCTGCTTACTGTTCTTGCTCTTGGACGGTGGTATCTGTTTTGGTGGCATCTTTTTCCCAGGGCGGGTCTTGCCTTCGCCTTCAACGGGCGTATTATTCGCAGCGGAGATGGATGTGACGATGGTTTCTGGATTGATGATCTTACCGGATGCATTTGTCAGGCTGGCCGAGTAAGCAATCGTGTCGGCCATCAGTCTCTGGTTCCTCCTTTGAACTTTCATGCTCAAGGGCTGGCGTGTATGCTTAGATTCGATGGGCTTCTTGGCATTGTGCCAATGGGTGAGTTCCTGAAAGACTTTGGACGTTTGCACCGGCTCTGCTGATTCGTCGGCCACGAGGCGAACAGGCTCCAGGAATCCTTCGATGACTGGATGGCTGAAAGGCAAAACGTAAGAATCCAGCCCATTCTCCGACACAGCCTGGCCGTGCGGTCGATCTGTCTTGTCGTTAGAGGTTGCTGGCAACCGTGAGGAGATGTCAACCTTGGTCAGCTGGTTGATACGTTCTGCAATCTTGGTCGCCTCAGCAGCTATGTCCGGAGAAGGAGACTGATGTGGTAGGTCCCGGTAGACACGGCGAAACAGTCGACCATCAAGAAGATCATAGGCATCCCACGTTTCCTGAGAGGAGAGGCTCTCGACAACACTGATGCATATATCGGTGAAGAGGGCCAAGAAAGAGTCGATATCCTCTTGCTTTTCACTGTCAAGCGGCGTGGCGGAAATCGACCTCTGCGCAAGAGGTAAACGTCTCAATACACAGAGATGAAGAACGTAAGCGGAAGCACAGGCTTTGACGCGGTCGCCGCTTCTGTCCAGAAGCACATTGCAGAGGGCTGTCAGAGATATGACTTCTCTTGCCGAAAGAGGTTTTCCATCTTTCCAGGGAGACCATGAGCCGGGCTCGAGACCAGCACGGCGCTCCAGCTCAGACAAGGGCTGGAAAGATTCCCTGCTATATGACTCGCTATCATCTATGTCGAGATGGACATTTTCCCCGGCAGGAGACGAGGAGAAGACTGACGCGAGAACCTGGATTTATCTTGTGTGAGGCTGACGAAGATAACAGTAAAGGGGGGGGGGACAATTACTTACCTTGAGGCTGACAAATTCGACGTTGTTAATGATGGCTACGCTGTAGCCAGCAGACACGACATGGTGAATGAAGTTTAAGAGGTGAAGGGCAGGAGTTGACCAATAACCATGAAAAGCATTGCCATCGAGACACATGAAAAAGCGCAGAGTATTGCGCGCCAGATATTGTTGGAACTCGTCACAGTCGGGGTTCTGAAACTCGAATTGGAGCTCCCGAGCATCGCGAGAATACTCTTGCAGGTGCCGTATCAATATTGCGCGCGTCAATAGCGGGCAATTCATCGCCAATAAGTCGTCCGACGCATCGTCGTCGTCGTCGTCATCATCATCATCCGCCGAATCTGCCGAGGGGGGCACACAAAGCTCTTCATGATCGCGAAACCAGACAATGTGGAAGTTCAAGTTACGCTGCTTGAGATTCATCAGAAATTTCTCCACCGCATGGATGGCATGCAGCAGCTGAAAGCCGTCTGGGGAAATTCACCGTCAGCAATTGACGACGAAGCTCGAGAGGGAGGGGATGACGAACCGGTGAAGTCGACCTTGGACTGCTTCAGGCAGTGCAGAAGCAGAGAGTCGCCATGGATGGCAAAGAGCTCCTTTCCGGCGAAGTCTCCGACGATGTCGACGCGCAACGGCGAGATGGACTCGTACCAGCTTGTGAGGTCGGCCTCAGCCATAGCTGCGGAAGGATACTGGCGTCCAGCGGCCAGACGGAGGATTTTTTTTATTGTTCTTTTTTTTTGGTGGATTTTGTGTGCAGAATTTTCAGTAAAATTTTTGTATGAGGCTGCAATTGCCACTGACTGATTCACGGGGGGGGGCTTGTGGCTTTATTATCACAGAGAGAGGTGTACCGTGTTGGTGGTGGTGGTGGTCAACGACCGTTTGCTGGGGGAGGTATCTGTAGACGTCGTGGCCCCGGGGGAGGGGGAGGGGGAGGGGCGGGGCGGGGCGGTTGTAGGCGGCAGAAAAAAAAGGCGGTGGGTGAAATTTAGCTGTCAAGTCTAGGTACGGATAGTAGCAGGTACAGTGGGGTTTGGAGGCAGGTAGGTGTACGGATAGACAGATAGTAGGTATGTACATATAGCTCTGCCCTGTAATCCGTAGACATGATTGGTCTTTCGGTTGGAGATGAAACCCAGGGCTTTTCTTTATGACGGCGTTGGAATATCCGGAGCTCTGCCGCTCTGGAGAAGACGAGGACTGCCTGTCTGTCTAAATACCTACCTGGGTATATTATGTGTACGGATATCTCCTTGCTAACTCTTGGATAATATCCAAGAGCTGATTCACACAGAGAGAACAGAGAAAAGGCTTCGTCACTGAATCAGATTACACTACAACAACAGTCCTCTCTTCGCTTTCCACCTCAGCCCCTGTGCCGCCAGGAGCCCCTTCTTCGCTCAAGTTCCTCTCGTTCACCTCGTCCTTGTCCATGACACGCTCGGCAGAACCGGAAAGCCAAGCCGTATAGATGCCACGGTGGAGCTGTCCGTCTCCGCATGAGCTTTGTCGGTATGGCCTGCCCAGGGCCATCTCTGACGTCTGGCCATGCCGCAGGTGGTGAAAGAAGCGCGGGAAGACGGGAAAGCAGCAGGCCAGGATGACCGTGGCGATCTCTGCTAGACTAAAGGAGATGTCGTCAGTATAGCAAATGGGTATGTAGGAGCGTGGAACTCAGTGAAGAGAAGGAAAAAAAAAACAGCGTACATACGCCCACACCCCGACGGGGTATATTGCCCAGGTCATATCGTCGGTGAGCATCAGGAGGATACTGTAGTAGAAGCGAAGAATACTAGAGATGCAACCACTAGCCACGACCAATGAATCAACAACCGAGTCAAGACTTCAAAGGAGGAGAAAAGAATCTCACAAGAAGCCCGTCGCAAACACGGCACCGGCCGTCATCTTCCTCTTCAGCGGCGTCTGCAACGACCAGACGACGATGAGCGGAAGGAAGAGGATAGACAAGTCGGACAAGATATTAGACGCAGACGTAGCCAGTATCAGCCCGTTGGCAGAGACGCAGTTTCCAGAAAGCCAAGGGTTCTCAATCTTCGCTCGAGGCACGCAAGCGAAGACAAAGGCCAACAAGACGGACAGGTAAAACAAGCCGTTGAGGCCAATGAGCAGGACGAAAGCCCAGTGGACGTAGTTCCTCCTCGCCCCCGTGAAGATTCGTTTCAAGCTCAGCAGCACGGCCGCCTTGGCTGCGAACATGACGGGAGCGTAGAGCGTCTCGCTGATGTTGGCCAACTGTATCCGCGCCGTCTTCATCAGTCCTCTGCCCGGATTTTTTTCGGACGAGCAGGCCGAGCCGGTAACCGTACCAGAGCCACTTTCCTCGCGTTGGCTACCGACACCTCCCATTGATGCTGTCCATGGCCGGCGTTGCCGTTGGAGAGCAAGACACCACTGAAGGCGGCGAGGCCCAGCTGGAGAGCCGACGAGTTGGCGATATTCGTCTCCGCTTCACACATGATCTGCACGTACCACTGCGAACACTAAGAGGTCTTTTTTTTTTTCGCTGATTAGAAGGAGAGACTTTCATGACGTCTAGATGGTTTCACTCACAGTCCTCGACGTTGAGCTGCTTGAGAAGCACGTGCTTGGTGTAAAGACGAACGGCGGTGCAAGTCGTCGTCAACAATAAGCACGTCGTCGCCGTTGCCGCCAACAACGGCTGACCGTTTGGCGCGTTAAGCGGACCAGGCACCACGCCCGGCGGAGGCATCAACGCCGGCGTAGTGGTGAGATCGGTCGAAGTCGCCGCCATTCTGAACGGAAAAGGATCATTTAGCACCTTGTGAGATTTGACAGGGTAAGTGAAGAATGTCTCGGTAGTTGGCACGGCATACATACATACTATACAACTCCCCTCCCCCCTTATCTTCTACACCTCCTCCGCCAAGGATTCCTTGCTTCTCCTCTTTTTTTCGAGAATGGGGGATTTTTTTTCGGATTTGTAACGACGGGAAGAGAAGGGAGAGAGAGAGAGAGATGGGGGCGAACACTTTCAGCTCTGTTCATGTGGTATTGTTGCCACCCGTGATCACTCTCTGGACCTCGGTTCGGCAACCGGACGGAGACGCAGGCCGAGTCGGGCCTTGTCAAGGTAGCAGTAGCATATAGACGACGTCGACAGAGAACACAATGATGTTGATGACTTGGGAGCAAGAGAGCGTTGGAAAGTTACTCCGTCATGTCGGATCATGTCACGATATGTTTTGACTTGACATACGATACAACCAAACCCCCCCCCCCCCCCTTTGGCAGTCGTTCAATCTCGATGGCTTGCTTCGTCGTCGGAATGAAACCGGTCTTCCCCGTTTTCGTCGACCGAGAGCCTCAATCTCAGGAAAGGATCGCATCAGGAAAGTTACAGGGTTCCTTTTCCAAGATCCTACGAGAAATCACGAAATGCAGACCATTGCTCGAAGCAGGATATCAGAGCAATCTCGCTCATCTGTTCTTCATCTTTCTCTAATTACAGCTTTTATCCCATGGTAAGCTCACGCCTCTTGCCAATGCAGCACGTCCAGCAGGATCCCTTGACGGTTACAAATAAGTTAAACTGCGCGTCATAGGATTGAAAGGGGGGAGAAATTCGAAACATCTTCTTACCATTTGAGTAGAGTGCTAGAAGAAAAAAAAACCACAGCGCCGTCAGCAAAGCCAGCCTCATATATGACATGAAAAAGGAGTCACGACTTACCAGAAGCTTCGGACACTCGATCTTGTTAGGGAAGCAGGCGTACCAGCAGACGCCCGCTTCCGAAGACGGCGGTGCGGCCATGGCGAATCCGGCGACGGAAGCGAGGATGGCAAACAAGGTCTTCATCTTGATGAGGGTAGTTTTGGTGGGAAAGAGATTTGCAGACGAGTCTGTGTTGGCCGTTGTTGAAAGTGAGGCTTGTAGGAGGCTGCTGGGACAGGCAGACGGAGTCTTTATACACACGGACTGATGCTCCGGCTTCATCGTTTTTTTTTTTCGATCTGCTGCATCGTAGCACTGACATGGCTACTCGAGTTGCCTTGTAAACGTATCATCACAAGTCTCTACCGGCCGTAACGACGAGAAGCAACCGTATGATACCTCTCACCTTCAACTAACTCAAAAGGCAACACACGTCCACGCGTTGATGCAACTGACAATGATTTGCGGCACCGGAGTAAGCACACATCGATCGTGAAGACAGAAAGAGGCGTTGTGCTTACGTTCCATGTGCGATTCACATTGCATATGAAGCATTCTTTACCCGATTGCTCCTCTGCTCCGGATACCGTCGTATTGAACCGTATCCGCTCATCGAACTCTCGTGCGAATCGATGAACAAGACCCCGTAGCCGAGCTCGGAGAGGTGAAGAGACAAAAAGCATGAAGTAACCTACTCTTTGTTCAGACTGAGTATGTCCTAGTTGTTAGCAGAATCTTCAACAAACTACGGAGTTGAATGGGATTCAGTATCGAGTCAACAGTTTCGTGTTTGTAACCTGCTTACTCTCAACGAGGCACAGATCGAAACTCTGACTGTCGTATCCAATGCACAAGAGTCCTTTTTCTTATTCAGACATATGAAAGCTTCTTCGAGTCTCATCACATCATCCATGGCTACCTACTTTACCACCTCCTGCCGGTCACTGAATCTATTTCTCAGCTTCCCCCAGACATATCTCTTCACAGGTTGGGAAACCACTCGGTCTGCTGATTACAATGATAGCGATGCCCCGAGTAGTCAAGCCCTGATTTCTGAACTCATCCGTCTTGTAAAGCACAGAGGTTGAGTTTACAGCGACTCCCATCTGACCTAGAAATCATGTCACTACTCTTGGAAAGGACCGCATATACATATGTGAGAGTGAGAGAGAGAGAGGGAGAGAAAGGGGAAGACTGCCGTACCTCCGCCGTTGCCACATCCGACTAAGCCTCTATTGTTCTCCCCCATGGATGAGTTGGCATCACCGTCATCCAGTGTGTTGGCGATATCTTGGAAAGAGACGGAGGCGTAATTCGAACCAACCAACTGGGCAAAGACAAAGGTTTCGTCTTCGCACGCAATCGCCCTCTTACCGCAGTCGTCTACTATCAGCGTCTCGTTCATGGTGAAGAAAGGCGTCGATAGGCCATAGGCACGGATGGCCCGCGCAATGTTTCTGATGTGGTGAACTCGAACTCTCTTTGGTCACAGTCAGTACTCGACTGTCCTCGTTCGTCTTATAGAAACGCAAACGGGCTTGACGATCGATATCTAACACAGCAACCAAAAGCCAGACGAGAAAAGAACTTACACTGACGACCCTCGATGGATACACTTCAATGATGGAGTTGAAGCAGACGCGATTCTCGCTCTCGACCGTAAAGCAGGGTGCTTCAAAGGCTAACGATGTAGCCTGGTGGACGAAGAAGAGAGCAAGGCTGACCAGAGCCCGTACTGAGATTGTCCAGTTCATCACATGAGTTTATCCATCCAAAGTCGCTGCATCAATCTGAAGAGTTGGCGGTTGTAGAGGCGGCTTCTGTCACGGATATATATAACTCTGAGCCTCCTTTTTTTTAGTTTTCGTATCAGCTTTGCCTCCCTTACAGGCGAAGCGGCACGAACACGAGCATAGGCTGAAGCTTATGCGGCTCAAGCTATATTCACATGCTTTGCGTTACAACCTCATCTTGACTGAGATGCTATTGTCTTAACTCGGGGTAGCCATGGATGTAATCCTGTTGTCTCTGTTTCCCCTTGGACCAACTACCAGCAACGTTTCCACATCAGTTTCCGTGTTGTTGAGAAGAAACAGGTTGCTCCTCATCGATGCCCCAGACCTGAGACGACAACCATCCAGTTAAACCATGCTTTATATCTCTTCTTCTACCGTCCCCTTTTCCAAGGCGTGGAAAAAACAAGGTTCTAGATGACCTCCTCTCCACATACATACACGTATATATCTGAATCAATACGTCGCCGGCACGATGCACGTACGTCCACCATCCGTCATCAGTACAGAGCCGTCCAGGTAGCCACCGGCGGCACTGGTAAGGAAGAGCGCGACGCCCGCCATCTCCTCCTCCGTACCCGACCGTTCCAGCGGGTTCGACCCCTTGGGCATGCCGCCCTCTTCCCGCGGGTTGGAATTGCCCTTGAGCAAGGTGTCGTCCGTCATCTCGCTGGGGTAGACGCCCGGAGCGATGACGTTGACCCTGATCTTGAACTGGGCAAAGGCCGTGGCCAGCTGCTTGCCCAGCTGTATGGCGGCCGCCTTGCTGGCGGCGTAGGCGTAGCTGGAGATGACGATGCGGGCGAAGCCGGCTATGGAGGACATGATGATGACCTGCGACTTTTGCGTCACCACCGCTCGCTTGTTGCCCTCGTCGAGGAGGTCTAGGAAGGCGACGACGGTGAAGAAGACGGCGGTGACGTTGACGTGCAGAGTCTTTGTGAACTCGTCCATGCTCGGCTTCCACAGGCTCTGCTGCACGTCCTTGACGGTGGTGGATTCGTTCTTCTTCAGGACGCTGTCCTCGAGCATGGCCGTGGCTATGCCGCTGTTGGCCAGGACGACATCGCAGTAGCCGACTTCTTTCCGCACCCTCTCGGCTGCCGCCTCCAATGCGTCCTTGGAGGTGACGTCACAGACGACGGGATGGATGACGTGGGAATGAGAGGACGAGTCCCTGGTCTTGTTCAAGGCATCCTCTCGCCGTCCCAGGATGTAGATGGCCTTGGCTCCGTTGGCTGCCAGCGCGTGGGTTATGACCCTGCCGAGACCGGATCCTCCGCCGGTGACGACGGCCACGAGGTTCTTGACCTCGAATAGGGACTGAACCTTGTAGGAAGAGTCCATTATTGTCGAATGGGAAGAAGCAGTTGTTGAGGTTTCAGGTGAACGAACAAGTAGTGGCGATGCAAGTTTCTTATATATGGTCTATATATATCTATATATATATATATATATGTATATGGTCTCTCTCTCTCTCTCTCCCCTATGACTCTGATTGACATCATCATCATCCAAGCAAACAGCGTGTGTATGTATGTATGTCCGACACGGCAAAGACCGGGGCTAGTCTGTTTCAGGGTGTCTGTCCTTGTCAGAGCCTCTCCTCTCTCTAACCTTTTTCTCTTGCCGAGGTCCCCAAGTTCAACTGGCCCGCAGTAAGACCGGGGAGAGAGAGAGAGGGGGGGAGGAGGACGGATCATGACAATCCATTCCCTCTGTTGTGTAACGACGGGTCAACTGTGTCTTCTCTTGCTTCTTATTCGATGAAGGGCTCTGGCTGGTCCCGGCTGACCGAGACAGGGTGGGTGGTATTCCGTCCTACTACGGAGCAGAGTCCGAGACACGCATCAGCTGGAGCAAGGGGGGGGGGGGGGGGAGAGGGATTTGTATGTATGGAAGAGAAAGACGGTCTGTCTTCGGGGGGTTTAACCAATCATCGTCCATACATATGGTAGGTAGCCGTAGCCTATAGGGACTAGGCCTCTGACGTAAGTGAGGAGCGCTCTTTGAAGCCTCACGCCACGGATATACATATAGTCCGTGATATGCGCTGGTCTTCTTCTTCTCCTTCTTCCACCCTTTTCCAGCCAACGTCAGCCTCAAGCGGCGACACCGCCATCAATCCCCCCCCCCGGTGATAGAACACTCCAACTTGTCGCGGCCGTCTTCTTCCCCGCCGCAGTTGATGATGGGTTCGATTCGCCATCTTCCCGTGAGGCGAGCCTGGTACGTCAACGTCTGGATGGTGCCACCGTCCTCCTCGTCGTCGTCCAAGTCGTGTACTGCTCGCTGTATTCACCGGCTTCTTGGTTGGTAGGCCAAGATATACATACATACGTTACCATCCTCATACCTCTTTCATAGTCTTTCTCCATATCTTCTTGTCTCTTCCATGCCTCGGTTCCTATTACCGATATCTTGGATCCTTCCCGTATCCGTATCGGTTTTGTTGATATACTCTTCAAGACGTCTATACCAAGCTCTCTCGTATCTATTCAGCCTTACCATCGTCTGTAAATACGGGCTGTCGTCGGATCTATCCATGTATGCATCATGGGACGCCTGCAGGGGACCGGATGAAAAGTGGATTCTATGCCTCTTATAACTGCTAGTCATCCCGGGATGCCTGTCGACTTCCATATCCCGGTCCGGGGAAATACGGACGTCTGCCGGCCTTGGGGTTCCACTATATACGAATACACACACACACACACATGCTTGAGTGTCTGAATCAGACACGGATACTCTTCATCAGCTCAGTCTCCCAAACGGACACGTAGCAGACTCGCCCTGCCGGTGCCGGAGGGGATCTCGAGCAGTCTTCGTACCTTGGAGGAAGCAAGCATCATCATCATCTCAGCAGCCAAAGTCACCCATCTTCTCCATCAGTTAGTTATCAACGAACCTCATCACTCGACATCAAGACCATGTTCGAAGTAAGACAAGATAGAAAAGGGGAGAGGGGGGGTGAAAAGGCAGTTGAGACAAACCCATCCGTTGCCATCCCCAGCTGAATTCTCTCCCTCTCTCCTCCGCAACGGCTTCATATACCTAGGTAGGTCCATGTATGCGATGTAACCCGAGCGGTGATGACTATCAGGCCTCGAAAGATGCAAGGACAAGGGAAAGAAAACAGACAGCCATCACTTCATAACTCATACCTTTTCACATTGCCTCTCTCTCTCTCTCTCTCTCTCTCTCTCTCTCTCTCTTTCTCACCGGCCCCGTGTAGGCGCGCAAGCCAGCTAGACAATTTCTTCATGAGCCCATCCCTCGAGAGGGCGGGTGACGCAGCCAGAGCAAGCGAGGATATGAACCCTTCTGCCGGGGAAAAGGGTTTCGAAGGAAAGGTATATAGTTTAGTAGAGAGCGTGTATATCAGCTGAGAAAGAGTCGTCTCTTCAAGTTATACATATCTTCACTTCGAAAACGTCACATGCCCTCCTTCTCCTCAACCCCAACCAAGGAAGAAGAAACCCCGTCACATCGTCACATACACGCCCCCAAGGAAAAGAAACAGCTCTAGACCCAGCACCTCTCACGATTCAGAACAGAACCGTTACAACCTCTCCCTTTAACCCCCCCCCCTTCCCTATCAAAACGACCCCAGAAAAGGCCAAAAACACACACATTGACTCAACCTCCGGAATTCCTATAGAAACCGCTGAGCAACTTGTCTCACAGCCTACACAGCAAACGTAGAAGAGGCAGTAAACGCATCACATATAAAAGCCATCAGACGTAAAACCCACGTCCGCTCTGTCTGTTCTCCTCCTACTTACTGGTGATTTCCTCCTCTTTCCGACTTCCTTTTTCCTCTGTCGTATTACCCTCGCACTGATATGCCTCTTCAACTTTGACAAGGTCGATTCTACTACAAAGGCGTTTTTCTTCAACTCTGACTTGGACCTTTCATCATCCTTGTTGGGCTTCGAGGGTAAAGATGAAGCTTTACGTCGCCTTTTCGACTTTGATAGTCGGACTGGCGTTGGCGAGTCCCGTTGCGGAGGAAGAGAAGGGGAAGTCGGTGAGTTTATCGGTTTGATTCATCTTGTGCTTGCTCTGTTCAAGTTGGTTTGGTTAACGCTCTTTCTAGCCGTCTTATACGAACCCTAAACCGTCGACACCTGGCTATAACCCGGCACCACAACCAAAGTCGTCACCAGCCAGCTACCAGTCGTCGTCGTCGTCACCTTCTTCTTCTTCTTCTTCAGACCATCAGTCGTCGTCAACCCCGAATTACAAACCATCAACCCCCCAATATGAATCGTCTTCCCCAGGCTACCAGTCGTCATCCTCTCCAGGCTATCAATCGTCATCCTCTCCAGGCCATCAACCACAATCCTCAGGTTACCAATCGTCATCCCCAAGTTATCCATCCTCCTCCCCGAGTTATCAATCCTCCTCCCCCAACAACCCAACCTCATCACCATCAAACCCAGAACCTAACTACTCGTCCCCCTCCCCCAACCACGACACCTCATCCCCAGACTACCAATCCACGCCCCCAACCTACCAATCATCAGCCTACAGCTACCAACTCTCAGGCCGAAGCTACGAATACAACCGCCGTCCATCACCCCAAGGCTACCATCCCCGCCAGGCAAGCAGCTACCGCCCTCGACCTCAGAGCCATCAACCATCGCCTCATAGCCAGCCGTCACCATCGTCTTATCGTCAGCCGTCACGCGAAACCATCTTTATCCCCGGCCGTAACAGCTGTCGCAGCCAAAGACCTCATATTCACAACTTCACCCGTAAAACGGGCTACAGAAGAGCCAAGTCTGTCCGTCACTTTAGACACGACTGAAGATAATCGTCTTCCTTTCAAGGAACATGGGAGTCTGGTGATAACATACCTAGTCAACCAAAGGGCTTTCACTTCCAAGGATGCTTCTGCCCTTGACGTGACAGACATCTCTTAGCTTCCGTATTCTCATTGTCCGGGAAAGCTGTGTATGCTTGCTTGCCTGAGATTCCCAGCGAGCAAGACAAGAGCCTACAGTTAGTCCGTCCAATGTTTAATTCACGTCATCTTTCTCTGTGAATACGTGTCACTCCATCTTCCTTCATCACCCACCCTTGTAAACTCAAGCCTCCCCCTCTTCGACCCTTCACCAGGCTTCCTCATCCGGCAATGGCTTGCAACAATGACAACAGGCGAATGGCAAGCAACAGGTATGAACAAGTGGCAGGGCCGAGATATCATGTCCCCCGGGAACCCCTTCATATCATCAGCTACAATCTCTCTCACCTTACATCTTCTCCATCTCAACCACCCCTTTCCCCCAAAAATATCACATCGTCGCTTACTCTTCATTCAAGCTCCCCATAGCCCACCCTGCCTTGCCACCCTTCATGCCCAGTTTCACGTTCAACTTGCTGAGCCTCTTCCTCATGCTTCCTCGCTTGCTAATCGCCGCCGGCTCTTCTTTATCGAGCCCCTTTTCGTCCGCCACCACGCCGCTGTCGAGACTCTCCTTACCGGCTGAAGAGCTGACTCGTCCCTGGCCCACCGTCACCTGCTCTTCGTTACCTTCGCTCATCGACTGCGATCGGAATAAACTGTGTCGGAGACCGGATGCCTTGCTGAAACTGAGTCTGGGAGGGTTTGGCGCCTCGCTTCCGCCGCCGGCTTTCTCCGTCTCCGGTGCGTCGTCCGCCTCCTGCTTCCGACCGCCGAGAAAGCTGAGCCTCGCTCCGCGATGACGCATTGAGACTCGATGGACTACCGCTGCCTCTTCTGCCTTGGCGCCTCCGTTCAGCGGGCTAGCCGTCTTGGACCACTGCGGTCGTTTCTCTGAGGGAAAAGATCCCCTGAACGCCGTGGATGGAGTCGGCGTCGCCTCCCTGGGCAAAGACACTGGCTGTGCCGGTGCGAACGTGGCGATCTCCGGCTCAAATGTGCTTTCGAAGTCTTCTCGCATGTTAAAAGCCTTGTCTCTTCGCCACACTGGGTTGCAGGTCTACTTACGCTGGTTGAGTTCCTCATGCTTTCGGCATAGGAGCTCGTTCGAGCTTCGAGCAAACGCGGCCAGGCACTTCTTTATCATCAACGCGTGATCGATCAGGGCCATCCGAAGAGCTGTCTCCTCGGGCTCCAACTCGGCCTCTTCGACATCTTTGCCCTCTTCCTCGCGCGATTGCGGGATAAGTTTCCGGTAACAGACAACGCTATGCTCCGACAACGGATTGACCGCGATGGTGACGGCATCCAGTAGCTGCTGCACGTTCTCCCCCTCCCCTTCGGCAAGGCGACGCTCCAGCGCTGCCAGCTCTTGCGTCTTGCGTGAGATGCGCTCCAGTCCAGTCTCGTGTGCAGTGAGCCTCAAGTCGTGATATTCCACAACCTCACTCCGTCGCAGAAGGGTCGGGAATGGTTCGGACGTCGTGAGCACCGTCTTCTCCGAGTAGTGGCCCTCCACGGGCCCTGTGGTGTTGCGTTTCTTCGTAATCGAGAAGTTCTGGGGATGCGAGCATAGGAGGTATTCGCGAACGACGTGAGGCACTCGAGCCCTCTGGAATACCTGATGAGCCGGGTCTCGATGAGGAACGATGGTTGAGATGACGAGGAATTGCCCTTCAACTTCGTTCACGTCGCCGCCGTTCGTAACGATCTGAGCCGACGGAAACTGCTCCTGGATGCGATCCGCAAAGGCGGAGGCTCGCTCTGTTAGCGATCCCTCGTAGACGAACTCCTTATCGCGGATGCTCGACGGAAACCCGAGGCCTTTATAGACGACCCTGAAGTATCGCGGCGTAATCTTGTCGCACTTGGCAATCTTCTCGTATATCGTCGCGATGGCGCGCTCCGTTCTCGCCAGCTTTGCAAAGTCGAACACGTTGCTCTCGTACTGCTCTTGGAGTTCTTTGTAGGTCGCCAACGCGTTGCTCCACGACTCGCCTTCTTCGAAAAGCTTCACCATCTCAAAGCAGATGCGCTCCTTGCGCTCGAACTGCGTCTGCGCAGGAAACTCTGGCTCCACCAGAGCAGGAGTCTGCCGTGTCGGGTCCCAGGCGTAGAGGTCGGCGTGGAGGCGCAGAGCCAGACCAGCTTCTCCGGGATTCCGCGTCGAGGCCTGGAAAGCTGCCAGCTGATGCACATAACGAATGAAGATCTCTTCCTTTTGCATGTCTCGCAGAAACTCCATCAGCCGCAGCTGATTGATGATGGCCGACGCCTCGTTGCAGCCGTCACTGCTGTGGACAGCCACCAGCAGATCGAGGAATTCATCGAGCGTAGAGACGAGGTCTCGGACAGCTTGGTAAAGGGGCTCGTCCACCGTATCCGCCAGCGGCTCGAATCGTTCCAAGAGCTCGCCGACAAAGAGCTTTTGAAGCATGCTTTCCGTGACCGGCTTCGATTTGAAGAAACGATCGAGACAGTCGACCATTTCTGTCTGCACCACCGTCAAGTCTTCACTCAAGGTCCATTCACTGACAATCATCGTCTGCAAGACCTCGACGGCCATCCGACGAAGTCCCTCGTGCACGCTCAGGCAGAGTTCGACGACGGGCCCGACAAGAGTCGGCACATACTGGACTTGGTATCCTCCGATCCTGGGCAACCCATAGCGGCCACGCTCATCCGGTGTCGTCTCCCACCCGACAGCCTCCCACGTATCGCGCAGTAGCTCGGCCCCGTGTTCCCGCACGTCCCCTGCAATCTTCCACACTGCTCGTCTCTTCTGCTCCGGAAACGTTTCCAGAGCCAGAGACGGGCTACCGACTAGCTTGAGGAGGGTCGTGAAGAAGAGTTTCCACAACTCCGTATTGAAGCTTTCAGCTTCATCGGGATCGGGAAGAAACGACTCTAAGAGGATGCCGGCCAGGTATGTCAAGGTGCGCAGCGTCGATTTGTGGTGGTAGATGTAGATGCTCAACCAGCCCACTGGAAAGGCATCACCGGAGAGGATGCTCATGTGAACTCGCAAGAGGTTTTCGAGGATGATGGTAAGGTCACCTTCGGCCAGTTCCAGCTGCATGCCCATGGAAGAGGTCGAGATGGCAGAGAGAACAGCCGACAGCTCAGCCAAGGCTTCGTCAAACGCGAACTCCTCAGCAATAGGCTTCGACGGAAAGGGATACGAGGTAGGAAACAACAGAGACAAGCGATCACGTGGCTTGCGAGGAGACGACTGAATGGCAAGGTAAGAGTCGATAATCCTAGGGAGGTGGTCCGGTATTTCTGGGCCGAGCTGGTCGACTTGGCTGGCAATCACGGAGCAGCACAAGCGAATCTGGTCGCGCCACTGATCGCTGACTTCATCGGTATGGCCCCAGTGAGGCGCGATCCAGCGAACCGTGTTGGTACATAGAGCGGCCTTTTGTTCCGAGTGGGAAAACAGATCCAGCTTTGAATAGTTGACGATAAGGACCAGCTTGTATAGTATCAACTTGCCCTTGACGTCCGTACACGAATCCATGAAGTCGATGGCAACGTGGAGGATCTCCTCAGTAGTCAGAAGACCAGCAAGTTCCGGTAACCAGGTGTGGAAGTGCTGAACAGCCAGTGTCTGGCTCCCGACCAAGACGGGGCTCGGATTGCGCATCATTGCGTCAAGTGCCTTAAAAATTGTCCGCAACTGGCGCGTAAATCCTTGAGGAGAGGATGTGATACCTATCACGGCCTCCTTCGCCCTCATCTGTCCCCGCGCATGCGAGATGAACTTGAGAATCTGTCTGACCACCTTAAAGGTGGCCCTCAATTTGCGCGCCGTCTCTGGCTCTGTGGGATTTTCCAGCAAGCGCGTGAACGATCTGACCAGGCTCGTCGTTGCGAAAGGATACCTGAACTGGGTCTCGGCATACTGGTCCACCAAGGGGCCGAGGTTAAATCTTCTGTCGTGCACGATGCCGAGAACCCGTACCAAGGAGGTGAATATCAGGTCTTCAAGCTCTTCGTTGCCGGAATGCTCGACAAGTATTCCGAAGAGACCGTCGAACACGTCGCTCAACAGCTTAACGACTTCGATTTCCGGCACAAAGATCAGCTGCTTCAAGACAGCGGCGATGTCCTCTACTGAAGGCAGTTCCTTCCATTTGAGAAGACCCAAAATCACTCTGTCTTGAGAGAACTTGGTACTGCAGAGAAAGGTGTCGACAAGAAGAGAGGCCAATGGTCCAGTGACGTCAGGAGAATGCTGATCTTTGCCGCGAACCGCCCACGGGAGCGAAAGATAGCCGCCTTTTCCCGTCGGACCGGCCTGGGCAGTCACCGTGTTCTCATCCAGCTTGTAAAGTAACAGGGCGTGTCGTCCATCGCGCAAAAAGGCTTCCTGGTCCCAAAGTGGCATGTGTGCAACGGCGAAGGGATGATTGGGCAGGTCGGAGAGAAACACGACGGCATGTGCAGTGGGAACGTCGTTGGGGGACAGATGAAGCCGGAGTGTATGATTCCAGGGCTCGCCCCTTTCCGTAGCTGCTGATCTGAAGGTCGTCAAAGCTTCGTTGTTGGATGAGGTGAAGATGCAATTCTCGAACCGCTGGCCTGAAGGCCCACGGATCTCCAGAGTAAACTGCAAGTTGGTTCCCTGGAAGCTGGACGGTAAAGCCGCCGCACTGGCGCCGTATCGCGACAGGAGATGCTGCCGAGTAAGTGTGGCGCCGTTGATGGTCAGGTATATATCAGACCTCGGCTTCGAAGGCGCGCCAGAGAAGCCAATCCTGCTGGTTGTCGTGACGCCAGAAAGAAGCGTCGGTGTCGTCTTGATGAGCGCGTCGGCGTCCTGGTGGGTGAATGTCTGAAGACCGACTTGAAGGCGCTCGCCCCGTCGCGACTTTTCGAATTGCCCGTTTGGTTTTTCTAGCACCTCGCGGATCAGCGGATCCCATATCGCCTTGATCTCTTTATCCGAGCTGGAACGTGTGCTTGCTGGCGACCAGATGTTGACAACTTGCTCGATCTCGGTGGCTTGCTTCATGAAGGGGTTGAGCCTCAGAACTCCGACGCCGACCATTCGCTGAACCGTCTGGGAGGTGCCCGTGACGGAAGCATTTGTCGAGCAAGCCGAGCTGGGCGGATGATGGCCCTCTCGACTCTCCACCTCACAGAGCGCTGGAGTATCTTCATGCTGCTCTGAGACGGGGTCCATCTTGGGTATGCTATAGCCCCTCGAAAGCGTCTGTCGGTTACCCTTACCACCCCACATCAGACTTCTCCTCGAACTTCGATTCGTGCTTCCTATAGACATTGACTTTGAGTTATCTCTCGAGTGCCCGCTGGAGTCTGTGTGAGTACCTGAGCGGGAGAGAGGCGCTGGGAAAGCGATTTGCTGAGGCGCCAAAGCCTTGACGACCAGATAGAGCTCGGAGTCTGCAGGGGGGGCATCGCCGATATCCTGAGGCGACAAGTCGGTGAAGAGAGTTCTGGTAGATGAATTCTGGGCGAGGCTTCCGATGGTACCACCGGGCGGTATCTCGACGTGAAAGCATTCAGACAAGTTGGAGATGTCACCGTTCTGCGATTTGCTGACGAGATACAACATCAGCGAGGTTTCCTCGGCGGAAGAGCCCGCAAATCCCTTGACTTCGACCATGAGATGGTGCAAGCTGGATAGTTCGGTCACAAGCTGGGGGGGTTCATCCAAGAGGCTCATCTGAGACTGGAGTCTGGTGATTTGGACGGCAGAATCGTCGCCCGTCATGACTCGACCGCGGGTCGCCGGATCGCGCACAATGACTTGACCACCACATAATTTGCTAACCGTCACCAGATCCCACACGGTCCTTTCGCGCAGCTGCTCGTACTCGTGGGTAGTCAGAACGTTGTAAAGCAACTGTTGACGGTGGATGTTGAGGCGGGCGATGAGCCGCGACAGCTCATCCAACTCGGCGTATCTGCGCGAAAGCAGCAGCTCATGGAGATTCTTTGAGTGCCATTCTCGCAGGCAGGAGGCGATCTCGTCTATCAACGGTTCGGAGGCCGAGGTAGGTGTTTCGTCACCGATCTTGAGCATCGGAACGGGGGCAGCAGGTCGCGGCGCGTTGCAGTCTCTTTTCAAGGGAACAGACAGCTTGCCAAGAATGCCGTTGGGAAGTTCGCTCAGAGGGTCTCTCGCGATGCTTGTGGCGGCCGTCTTATCGTCGGCCACATCTTTGGTCGGAGAGTTGCCGTTGGTGAAGCCACTCTTGGCAGAATCGCTCGCGGGTCGTGCATCAGCCGTCCCGTTCCCGCCTCGTTCACCATTCCCATCGCGACCATGGTCCGGCTCGCCGAGTAGCTCTCGAACCTCGACGCAGCTACGAGGAAAGATGCCGCTGAAGACGCGCGCCTCCAAAGTTTGGCCCTTGACAGATGTCAAGCCAGCCAAGATGCTGGGAGGCGCCACGAGGTAACCTCGCAGCCAGTTGCCATCAGGCGTCTCCTCGATGATATACAGCTCGTCTCCAATCTCGAGGGGAAGGTCGGCAGGACTCTCGGCGGTGAAGGGGTAAGTCGCAACTGCGAAGGCGATCCGGGGGAGAGGCTGCCAGGGCATCGAGATGACAGTGTGGGCGCCCCGAGGAGCGCCTCAATGCCGTGTATGCGGGCGGCTGGATGGCGAGAGCGAGACCTCTAGGCGGCGAAAGGACGCCGTCTTGTCCGCGAGGCCTGGGATAGGGGCGCAGCCGTTCGAAGGATAGCGGAAGACATCAAGAGCTCGGTGAGGCCTATTCGAAGGGGCCAGGGTAAGCCGAATTTCTGCACACAGGGCTGGTGATCAGCATTTTTGCGCGCAGAAGCCCCTGGATACCTGTGTAGGTGGTGGTAGGTGGGCATGGGTAGAGGTAGAGGTAGGTGTGTGTGAGCGAGTGTGTGTGAGTGTATGTACCTAGGGCGCTGCCTTCGTTCCGCGTCGGCAAGCAGGCAGACGATGCGTGGCTTTCGGCTGCGTCAAGGGGGCACGAGTGAAGATTAAGAGGAAGAGAAGACCGCTATCGGTCAGATTTCGGTCAAGTCGGCCTCAGAGGGGGCGGTTGATGGATGATGCTGTGGGCTTACCGCCTTACAGTATGAAGAGTAGGTACTGGTGTTCTTCCTCCTACCATATTAACGGGCAATCTTAACGCACGGGCTAGTCTCTCGCGCTTCAGGTACGGATCCTGCCAATGGTCGCTGCGGACCGAGACTAAGGCGCGGGGTAGCGGGAACGGCACTGTGCAGTGTTGAGTTGCGGTAGTGTTAAGGTGCCTAGTACCTAAGAGCCCCGTACGTAGCTCGGGGCTGAGATATCCCGTCATGTATCCCTTTCATCCTAGCAGCGGGTGTCCCCGGCCGGCTGGCTGAACGATGAAGGGCGGCTCCCCACAGCATTTCGTCTGATATATGTATGCTCAGGGGATATAACTTACAATAACAACGGAGCACGCACTGGCGCCACCGGTCGGCAAACCTCTCCCTGATAAGCCACGACTGACGATACCAGGAGAAAAGAGGAAAGGGGGAAGCAGAAGAAAAGGGGTGTTGAGCAAGCCACTACGGATCACCATCAGCCTTGCGTCTAACCATCAAGCTACTTACTACCCTAGAGAGTGTAACTATCCGTAGTCTTGACACACATATCTTGATAGCCTCACGCAAGCCATGCTTCACAAGCCAACTACCGTTGTGTATGTATGTATTCTACGGTATGTCCAGCATCACTCGAGTTTCGAGAAACATGTCCTTCTCGCCACCGCCGCTTTGACCGCCGAGCCAAGCAACCGTCACTGTTACTGTATGGGTTTCCGCTTCCGCACACAGTTTTTTGTGCAGCCGTGAAACTCAACTGTCCTTTTCCTTTTTCCTCTCATTACATACATATCTCTTCATCTCCCTTGCTTCGACATCTTACCCTTTTTGATTTGAGGGCTGCCACATGCGTGTCCTACAGAAGCCCATCGTCGTCGTAGTAATGGCTGCCAGCCAAAGTTTCACCGCGTTCCATGTGGCTATTTCTGCATGAGTGATGTTCGCTGGGATGATCCTTGCCGAAGTATTTGTATGTAACTCATCCTGGCGCCCTCCTTTCTACATACGTCAGTTTCGTATCCGAATGGTAGGTAGTTTCCGTACATACAACATATGTATGTAGATACCTACCTAGGTAGGTAGGTAGTGTGCATGCACAGAAGTGGTTGTACGGATATGTATTAGACAGCATGCGTGCTTGTGCTTCACCGGCAACCTCTCCTTATTAAAAAAAATTAAACAATAAAATGAAGTAATCCGTAAAAATCCCACACAAACACCACTGCTGTCTTATTACCTAGTACATACGTACTGTACAAACCTTGCCTCCCTACCACCTACTTGCCCTTCATGGCGCCGGGCTCGCCCTCGTTAATGGGAACGGATACCCCTTTGGTGGCCTTACTGGAGCCATGCAAGCTCGAGGGGTTCCGGCCGGGCGCCCCACGCCATGAACAACCAGCCTCTGTTCCGCGCTTGTTCACCGACGCCACGGAGATCCGGCAGAGAGTCTTCGTCGACGAACAAAAGGTGCCGGTCGAGAACGAGTTCGATGCTGACGACTCTCGCTCGTGCCATTGGGTCGTCTACGTTGGATCCCAGGATGATAGGGTGCCTGTCGGAACGATACGTCTAGTTCCATTCCCGCACGACCCTCATCCCCAAACAGGTGGCAGATATTGGAACGGCGTTTTGGAGGGTTCAAGAGAGGCGCCGCCACAGGCTGGCGACCGACCGACTTCTTTTCACGACGGTACGGAGCCGTACGTGAAGCTCGGTCGTCTAGCCGTAGTGACAGAGTATAGAGGTAAGGGCTTGGCAGGCCTTCTCGTGAATACGGCATTGCGCTGGATGGAAGCGAACCCGTCATACTTTGACTCAACCATCTCCACGCCATGCCTGGCCGTACCGAGGCCATTGGCAATATCTGGGTGGAACGGCCTTGTCTGCGCCCACGCCCAGCAACAAGCCGTGGGCGCCTGGGAAAAGTGGGGGTTCCAGGTTGACGAGGCTATGGGCAGCTGGTGGGAGGAAGGAATTGCGCATCTTGGCATGTTTCAACGACTTCGGACTACATGAGGACATCAGCCAGGCTCGTTCTTGATTGGCTGTACGCGTTTACGCCTGCGAAGCACACATGGCTGCCGTCGTGATGCGGAGCTGCTGGTCGCGCAGAACTTATCAAGCAATTCTTATCCGAGATAAGCCTATTGGGCCAAAGAGACACGGACGTCGTCACGCTGCAGGGACCCATCTATTCATCGACTTTCTTGGAGTCAACTCGGTAGACCCGCGTTCCCATTCCCGAAGGTGAAATGCAATTCTGAGAAATGCCAGAACCACGCCGGACCGCAAGTAATCTTTCCACGCAGCGACCGCAAGCTCCTCATCTGTTGCTCTTGGCCACACGCTCCAACTCGTCCTTCTTCTTGATGGCGTACGAGTTACTGCTTCCCTTGGCAGCGTTGATCAGCTCCTCGGCAAGGCACTCGGCAATGGACTTGACATTGCGGAAAGCGGCCTCGCGGGCACCTGTGGTGAGAAGGGCAATGGCCTGGTTCACCCGACGCAGGGGGGACACATCGACGGCTTGCCGACGGACGGTACCAGCAGAGCCGATCCGCGTAGAGTCTTCGCGGGGGCCACAGTTGACAATGGCGTCGACGGCGACTTGGATGGGATTCTGGTCGGTCATGAGGTGGATCTGAGGCACCAGTTAGACATGGCATCGCCCAGCCACATCCGGACTGAAAAACATACAATCTCGAAAGCATGGGCGACGATTCGGACAGCCATCAGCTTTTTGCCGTTATTGCGGCCGTGCATCATGAGCGAGTTCGTCAGTCGCTCAATGATGGGGCAGTTGGCCTTGCGGAATCGCTTGACGGCATATCGTCCGGCAGAGTGAGTGACGTAGACGGGGTTGCGCAGAGAAATGTAGTCGCTGCTCGGTCGAACAATCAGCATTTCAAAGTCTCTCCAGCGCACAATAGCTTCGACGTACGTTAGAGAGATGTCGCGGACCTCGACATCGTAGTCCCACTTGTTGAAGAGCTTGATGTTGCCAATCTCTTTGACGACATCCTTTGGAAGAACGTCGGTGACAACCGAGTTCTCGACCTCGATATCGCCGCCCTCAGACATATTCGACAGTGAGCGTTCCGGGTCTGGCGACGGACTTATTGCTAGTTGTCGGAGAACGAATTTGGCGGCTCGAAGTTTGCGTGGGAACAGACGAGGTCTGGAAATTTTGGTGGTGTGCGGGTCTCGGCGAATCAGGTGGCGCGAAATGCCGGGTACGTATCGCGCCGCCCCCCGCGGCTTAGGGCAAGCCTGCCCTGTGCCCGAAACTCCGCCGGCGAAGAATGAACCGCAAATGTACCGCGCCTCACCAAAACTCTTAAGAACCTCCACACTCCGACCACGTCAATCATCCACCAGAGTCAAAAATGGTACATACATACATACGCTCGTTACTCTTTCTCTGCTGACGAGGAATTCAGGCGCCTGCTGCCGGAGCGAAGAAGCAAAAGAAGAAGTGGTCGAAGGGCAAGGTCAAGGACAAGGCGCAGCATGCCGTCCTTCTCGACAAGACCACGTCCGAGAAGCTCTACAAGGATGTGCAGTCCTACCGCCTCGTCACAGTCGCCACTCTCGTCGACAGGATGAAGATCAACGGTTCACTGGCGCGGCAGTGTATTACCGACCTCGAGGAAAAGGGCATGATCAAACCGATCGTTACCCACAGCAAGATGAAGATCTATAGTATGGCAGCAAGCCCCTGTGAAGCACCAAAGCTACAAGCTAACAACTGGCAGCCCGTGCCGTCGGCGGAACTTGAGTCACTGGAGAAGGCAAGGCTGCTTCTTGGGATACGGCGCCTGAGTAGCCGTAATGACAAGGTCACCTCGTTTGGAGTTGGCTCGTGGCAGGCAATGCATGGTCAGGGCATGGCTTCTAGCCAGTTAAGCACAGGCACGGGACTGAAAGCCTTTGACTCGCAAGACAGGAGAAAAGGTTTTCAAGTAGGTGGTCCGTCTACCGAACAAATGCAAGAGTTTCAACACTCTCCGGTAACCGCGTAACTTCGATACATGCAGTGACATGGGCTCGAAACTGTCCATCTATCGGCAGAGCCAGTTGCGTGAGGATCGTCTCTACGCCGGCGACTATGTATGTGCATACGTGAGTTGCCAGTCTGCATCATGTGTGTCAGCTACCTAAGTGGTAGCCTCAGGTGGCGGTACATGTGTACATAAATATGGTTGATGGTGAGGATCGAAGCGCCTCAAGTCGAAGGATATATGCATGCATGGACGGATTTTGCAGGCACTAGCTTGTTGTCTACCGTGCCTCGCAGGAAACGGCGGTTAATTGCGTACCTACATAGATCCGTAGACGCACAATATTGATACATCACATGCTCTTGGCAAGGCAACTAACCTCTCGGTTAGTTCCGACATGGACGTGTAGTAAGGATTCTGGAATCATTCAACCGAGTAGAGTACAGATATAGATTACCTGGGTAGGAGAGAGAGGAATCATATGTCCAGGTAACACTCTCGATACTACAGTTGCGTATATGTGTCCTACCCGGGCAGCTGAGACGTTTTCCTGTTTGCCAGGCGTTGCCGAAGGGATAGACTGCGTTCAGTGAAGCTGATATCGACGATAACCCCTATTCCACCCTCCAGGTACATGCGATCTCTACCACGCACAGTGGCAAGTCAACGTTCCCCTCGGAACTTTTCGGATTCCAATAGGGGGGAAAAGAGCTAACAGAGAACAGAGCTCTCATAAAGGCAGGGGGACGGCGGCGAAAAGGGAGCCTTGCATGAGCGCTCGAAGTACTTCGTACTCCGTACGGATTCACACGCCGTACCTGGTACCCCCAATACTCACCCCCAACCGTGCAGGAGCCCTCCCTGGAGCCCAGCCGGCCAACCAGAGCCAGCCCTAGCGCCCCCCCCGGGTAGATTCGCTCTCAAAAGCTCACCCTCTTCCAGGTTCCGCAGCAATTTTTTCCTCTCGCCCCCCCCCAAAAAAACACCACCGCTGGTGCTGAATTTCCCTCTTTCGACGACCACCTCCAAACTCTCCGCTCTACCTCTCCAGCCGTCGTCATCATGTCTCCTCCCGAGCAGCAAAAGGTTTTGGGCATGCCGGTAAGTCTTGATCGGACTGTCATCTCTCTCGATGCCCTTCCCTTGCGAGCCATCGGTCGCTTCGTGACACGGTTGCCTCGTCGAGTCAACGTGTGGACTTGGCAAACGTGACCGTCGCGGAGCTCTATTTTGAGCTTCTTCGGCATTGCAATAGAAAATTCTGGCCGACCATGCAAGCTCTTTACTGACTGTTGCTGCCAATGCTAGCCCTTCATGGCGGATTTTTTGAGTACGTGTCACCATCATTCCCCTTCATCGACGCGGCCGTTTGGCAGCTGCGTTTCCATCATCGTCCTCTTAAGCTTACTGTCCTCTCCACAGTGGGTGGTGTCTCCGCTGCCGTCTCAAAGACTGCTGCCGCCCCCATCGAGCGTGTCAAGCTCCTCATCCAGAACCAGGATGAGATGATCAAGTCTGGTCGTCTGGAACGCCGTTTCACTGGCATTTCCGACTGCTTCAAGCGCACCTGGACCGATGAGGGTTTCCTGTCCCTCTGGCGTGGTAACACGGCCAACGTGATCCGATACTTCCCCACCCAGGCCTTGAACTTTGCCTTCCGCGACAAGTTCAAGAAGATGTTTGGCTTCAAGAAGGACCGTGATGGCTATGCCATGTGGATGGTTGGCAATCTGGCCTCTGGTGGTGTAAGGCTTTCCCGCCCATATGTACCATGCCGTCACTGACGCTTTTGCGGTACAGGCTGCCGGTGCTACTTCCATGTTATTCGTCTACTCTCTGGATTACGCTCGTACCCGTCTGGCCAACGACGCCAAGAACGCCAAGAAGGGTGGCGAGCGTCAGTTCAGCGGTCTCATCGATGTCTACCGCAAGACTATGGCCTCGGACGGTGTCGCCGGTCTTTACCGTGGTTTCATGCCCTCCGTCGCCGGCATCATCGTCTATCGCGGTCTCTACTTCGGCATGTATGACTCGATCAAGCCCGTGCTTCTCACTGGAAACCTGGCAAACAGCTTCTTGGCCTCGTTCATGCTCGGCTGGTGTGTCACCACTGGTGCCGGTATCGCTGCCTATCCTCTCGACACCATCCGACGACGAATGATGATGACGTCTGGCGAGGCCGTCAAGTACAAGAGCTCGTTCGATGCCGCCCGCCAGATCATTGCCCAGAACGGTGTCAAGTCCCTGTTCAACGGAGCCGGTGCCAACATTCTCCGTGGCGTTGCTGGTGCTGGTGTGCTGTCCATCTATGACCAGCTTCAGCTGATCCTCTTCGGCAAGGCCTTCAAGGGCGGCTCTGGTTAAGATAATCTTTATCCAAATTTACGGATAGACGGCTGGCTCCCAGGGAGAGGGGGCTTTGTGGTTGATCAGGGACGGGAACGCAATGTCCTCTGATTCGAAAATGGCGACTGGGAAAGCAGCAGTGTGGGAAAGGAAATGGGGGGGGGGGGGGGTCGAGGGGGCTAGATATCCCCGTGGTCCTGTGCGCTTTGCGGGTTAGACTGGCATCGGCATGGCGTATTTCTCGTTCTGGCTTTGCCGTGCTTTCTAGGTCGCTGTAATTTGTACACTTATGACGCGATATCTGATGATTGCCTAGGGAAAGCAAAGTTGCAATCACTTCTTTGGTAAGACCGTGATGACGAGGCTGTGGCCAGGTGAATTGTGCACGGCCCTTCCCTGTAATTTACCGGGACGAATGTGGTCAAGAACGGCTTGCTTGAACTTAACTCGGGAGTTACACTCGAGACTGACTGGGAATGTCAACGTTGCGCCATCCTATTCGTTTCATATTCACCGCCGAGCTGCTAGGACTTCTGGATACGACAACACGAGGCGTCTGTGCTACACTCGAACACAATAATAGAGTCATGTTTCTGGCTCTATAGACAATTATCCGTCTATCTGCTACGACAATGACTCACGAAAACTCTTGTAGCCTCGATGAACAGATGTTGTCGAACGTAGGTTGTCGTTTGCGAATATGATGACTAAGCGCGGAACACTTATCACGATCAGAGCCACGAGCCAAGCCTTTCGTCACGACTCTGATCAGACACGCCAAGGCCTGGAGAAGCGATCTTGACGAGCAAAGCACCATCATCAAACCATGCCTCCAAAACGGGCGTCTGAAGCTACTCGGGGACGCCCAAAGGGCAGCAGCAAGAGCAGGAAAGCGGCGGCTACTTCGCCCGAACCGGTCGAGTTGTCGGACGCGCAAGAGCCGGCGGCCGACACCTCAGAGCAGACGGAGCCGGAGAAGACGATTCCCAGAGATCTGCTGACTAGGGTGCTGCACGAGTTTTTCGCCAAGGACGCGACGAGGATATCACGTGATGCCAACGCTGCGGTGGGCAAGTACTTCGACGTCTTCGTGCGGGAGGCCATCGTGAGAGCGGCAGTAGACAAGAAGAGGGGCTTCTTGGAGGTGAGCGGAACCAGATCCGAGCAATAGCTCTATCTCTCTCTCTCTCTCTCTCTCTCTCTCTCTCTATTCTGACGCGGAACGGTAGGTCGAGGACTTGGAGAAGATAGCTCCACAGCTTTTGCTCGACCTCTGAGGGGGGTGTCGCTTTGGCGCGTCGATCACGCGAACCAGGCTACAAGTTCTTGACGTGTCGCGACCGTCGGAGAAGCCGAGGTCGTTCATCGTCTTCGGCCGCCTCTAGTTCATCATCTGCTTTCTAACCTGGGGGGCCATAGCGTTGCGTTATTCAGTTCAGATCGTCTGCCGGACTAGTGCCATCTGCCAGGCCTCTCTCATCCCCTTCCCCCCCCGTCCCCTTTTCCATCTCTCGCAGCGTGCACTTGCTCGCCGAAACGCGGATGGATGATCGGCTTGAATTTTTTTTTCTGACATGTCACCGCTGCTTTCAAGCCTTGAAAAAGAAAGAAACTCGTGGATGACAACTTGGGATCGATGGCTCGAAACAAGGACAATGGCATGTCGCCAACTGGTGTCACGACGGAAATGCGAGGCCGACATTGGACTCGCTTGGTTCAGACAGACTAGCGCTCTCATGTGCAGAAAAACGATGTAGGGTTCCATCTGAACAAGGGGCGAAAGACCAGAGCAAGACGCTGGCCCGACGAAAAAGGGCCAACGAAGGGGTCTCTTCTTCGCCACGAAGGGGTAACCGAAGCCATGCACTAAAGCAGTCCGACTAGCGACGGGCTAGAGAGTGCAGGCAAAAATGCGATGATGTATCCGAGCGAGGCTAGATGGTGATGCTTTGTACGGAGAAGTATCCAAAAAGCCGAGACTCTATGCGGAATGCTCTTCTGTCGGTGTGACTCTGCCGGCTTTGAAGACAACAAATGCGAGTTGGACCCTTTGACGGCTGAAACTGCCATGGTCGCGCCTCGGCCGGGAGGAGGGATGTGAAAGATGTGACAGACTTGAAGCAGATCCGGCGCCAGAGTCCCGAGCGGGGGGGAGGCTCAGCGTCGATCATCGTCATACCTGTTATCACTTCGGCTACAGAGATGGCCGACTGCATGGCTTGGTCGCCGCATGAATTTGGACGGCGGCGTCATTGATGGGGGGAACAAGGTCGACGCTACCTCTCTTAGCAGCATGGCGACGTTTGGTGGTGGCACAGTCGTCTGGAAGAGGGAAAGAAAAGAGAAACGAGACGGCGCCTATGCGGCTGGGCCGAGCGGCTCAGACGATTGTACGGCGGGAGAGGAGAGGGAAAAGGGGGAAAGAGGGCAAAGAGGCTTTGGCCCTTGGCTGAAGAATGCCAGACGCGTGGTGCTTGGCCGACAAAGCGTGTCTCACGAGTCGGCTTTAGGGAACCCCCTGGTCTCGGACCGTCGACGGACGCCCCTCTCCTTCGATCATTTCCATGCTCTTGATACAGTCCCCCCCGAAATAGAGTCTGGTGACGATCAAGACCGATCTCATATGTATATCCGGGCCTGCATCCTGTCCTCTTATAACCCCTTTTGAAAAACTCTGAACCCAGTCTTTAATCCTCTTTTCTTGTTCACTTCTTACCTGTTGTTTTTTTCCTCACCTTGACTTTCATACCCTTTCAGCCTCTTCATCTTTCATCATCAACATCAACATCAGCAGCGCTAGTCGCTTCTTTCAACAATAATCAACTCGTTCTATTCACTTCTCCTCCTTTCTTGATCTAACTCTTGTCGACCCGTCCTTTCACGAGTCATCTTCTCGAACCATCTCGACACCAACTTCCTTTTTTTTTTCATCATCAAGATGCACTTCAGTTCGCTCGCCGTGGCCGCCCTGGTAGGCTTCGCCCAGGGTAAGTGATCAAGAGTTCCAATCAACCACACAAGACATGGTGAAGGCTAACAGACACCGCTCTTCCAACAGCCAGCATCTTTGCCCGTCAAGAAGGAGAAACAGAGGGAGGCAACGGCTCAGGCCAGAAGGTTCACGTGGTCAACGTCGGGCGAAATCCCCTGACCAACCAAACGGCCAAGAAGTACTTCCCGGACAAAGTCGAGGCCCAGCAGGGAGAGGTGGTACAGTTCCGCTTCGTGGCCCCCGGCAGCATGCACACCGTCACCCAGTCCGACTTCGACACCCCCTGCATCGCAAAGTCCGGCGGCTTCAACTCGGGCGCCCAGGCCGTCAAGTCGTCCTCTTCCGAGACCATGGTCTTCAACCTAGTCGTCAACGACACCAAGCCCATCTGGATCTACTGTGCGACGGGCGACCACTGCAAGAGCAAGATGGTCATGGTCATCAACGAGGGTGCCGCCGTAAAGGCCAACTCCACCCGGACGGGAGAGAAGTACGCCGAGCTGGCCTCCGAGTTCAACGGCAAGAGCACCGGCGGCGGTTCCAGCACCGGCAACGCCGGTTCCTCGTCCGGCACCCCCAAGTCGAGCAGTTCAGCCAGCTCCCACTTCGTCGCCGTCCCCGCTACCGTCATGCTCTTCCTCGGCGCCGCCTTTATGCTCCTGTAGAGCGGAAGCGGAGAATGTTTCCCCCTTTGCTCCCTGTGTATTGCGGTTGATATCCTGAGCGGCAGTGTCTTGTGAGGGGTGGTTCGGGGAAAGAAAGCTGTCAGGAAGGGGGGGTTTTCGGGGGGGGGAGTCGAGATGAAGTGAGAGTGATAATCACTGGGTGTTTCTATTTCCTTTCCTGTCATATAAGGGGTTTCATTTTTTTTTTCCTTTTTTCCATTTCCTCTTCCTTCTTCTCGTTTCTTGTAACTCCGACCATCCTTTCCCTTCCCTCTCTCTCTCTCTACATCTCTCTATATCTCTCTATATCTCTCTCTCTCTCCTATATATATGTACGTGCTGCAGAGCAGTACTTCCTTTTTTTTTAACGGCCGCGCTCAATGTTAAGTAAGAAAAAGAAAAAAGAGACAATCGAAAAATGTGTATACTGCCTACCTACCTACTGTTTACCCCCTACTTGTTTACTATTTGCCTATCATCTGCTCACAATCGCCTACTATTTGCCTACTATTTGCCTACTATTTACCTACTATCCGTCTACTATTCGTAACACGAAGATGAGAAGGACGACGATATTAAGATGGGAGAGAATGGAATTTCTTCCTTGTATTCCATCACAGCTATTTGATCTTATGATGAGAGAGAAGTTGGGGAAAAAAAAACACCTCAGGATCGTCTATTGCCAGGATTCCGTTTAAAGCGACCCTTCTGAGCCTTTTCACACAGCGGCTTCAGAGGCTTATCTTGCAACTCAGCAGGATCCCACTTAAGGTAGCCGACGCGGTGATACTTGTCGCTATTGGCGAAGAAGTCGACCCAATTCTTGAGGGCGGCGTGAGCGCGTATCTTGGCCTCGGCCAGTTCCTCGGCGTGAAGGGCGGCCATCTCGGCCGTCGTCCAGTGGGCGTCGACCTCGGCGTCGTCGAGGGGCAGGAAGGCGGCCTCGGCGCCGCGGACGTCGGGCACGTTATCGCCCTGATCTAGACACGAGGTGATGAAGGCGCGGGAGGAGTCGCGGCCGGCGAAGGCGTGGTAGGATGCGCCGGGGCCGTACATGTGGCGGCCTTTGGACACGTCGTAGATTGTGCCGTTGACGGAGAGGTAGAGCGGTTTATCTTCGTCTTTGCCGTCGAAGGCGGACAGTTCTTGAGGCGTGAGGTAGAGAGGACCGGTCTTGAGGAACAAGAAGAGAAGGAGAAAACAATCGTTGTTAGAAGGGCTGTTTAGGAAGAGAGAGAGAGAGAGAGAGAGGAGACGCACCAGCTTGGCCTTCCACCATGCTGGCTTCAGGTAATTCGGCCTAGAGGGTATCACGCCCCATGACCAGCTTTCTCCGCCGCTGATGACGTAGCTGAGGCCGCAAGAGGCGACGAGCAAGAAGGTGAGGACACGAAGGACGTCTAGCCAGGGCGAGGAGGAATCGTCGGCGTCTGCGGCGGATGAAGAAGTGAATTTCTTGGCTGAAGGTCGTTTCTCGTGATCTTCTTCTTCTTCTTCGATCTTGGTGTCTTCTTGGACCTGAATGCGGCGACGAAGTTCTGAAGTGTTGTTGTCGTTGTCCATGATGGGAAAGGGATAAGGATATGGATGGTTATAGCTTGTATATGAGAGAGAGTGAGAGACAGGGAGAGAGAAGAGAGAAGAGAGAGAAGAGACAAGGCGAAAAAGCAATGGACGGAACCTTCCTTTTTCACCATCTAACAAGGGCGGATTTTATGTCTTGATTTCCAGGGCGAAGAAGAAGAAGACGAAGACGAAGGGGCATGGCTGGTTGCCAGCCTGGCCTCGTGCTTAACGATGGCGCGTTCGATTGGCGATGTCTTGCTTCTCCCCGTCTCCGCTCCTTAATTGGTGGTGGTGGTGGTGACGTAGCGTGTGAGCTGGTGAGGAGAAGAGCAGGTCACGTGACTCACCGTGCTGGTCACCACAGCAACCGGGAACGCTGTCATTCGGACCGCAGGCCCGAAAGTAAACAGCGCACAGGTCAAACCGATCACCAAGTTTTTTTTCCCCTTCACCTTAGTCAGTGACGACTCTCTCGCGTTCTCTCTCTCTCTCTATCTCCCTCTCTCCCTCTTCTTCTACATACATAGGTACTATCGAAGACGAGAACACACAAAACAGCCGGTGGGAGAAAACAAAGACGCGACTCCCCCCCCCCCCCCCCCCCGCCGGAGATAAAAAAGCAAACAAAACAATAATTTAAAAGATCCCAAGGCGAGCATCGCCACCAACGGCGGCCCCCTTCAAGCGACGACGGCAGAGCGAATGAATCGATCCGACGGCTCTGTGCACGATAAGATCAGCCAGTTTAACAGCATGAGCATCGCGATGCAGTCGAAGCAGCTAGAGCGAAGGACGGCCGACGCAGCTCTCAAGCGAGCTCTCGTCGGAAGAGAGGAAGCAGAGTCCGAGATGCGGAGACTGAGAGAGGAGACGGCGCAGCTACATCGTGCCCTTGACGAAGGGAGGGAGCGGGAGAGGAAAGTCGGCGAGAGGTTGGAAACGGTCATGGTAGGGATTCCTTCTGTTTCCATGACGAGACACGATGGGGGGGGGTGTGTTAAAGACTTGAATAACTGACGGGTATGAAAAGGAAAACTACGGCCGAGCAAAGGAAACGCACGCCCACACGCAGGCACTATGGGAGAAGGAAATACGACGAGCCCGAAAGGAAAACTTCAAATGCCAATCCGCCATGGTGAAGCTCCAAGAGGAGCTCAAATCAGCCCGAAGCACGGCCAAGAACCTAGAAGAAGCCATCTCAGCAGAAAGAAGCCGGGTCCAAGCAAGGGAAGAAGAAGCCTTCTCGACTCGATACCAACTCGTCGGCACGCAGGAGAAGCTAGACGAGGCCCTGTGCAGGATAAAGATGGTGGAACAGGAGCGTGATGCGTTCAAGATGGCTTCTCATCACGAGCAGCTCGCTCGCATCGCGGCCGAGGGCAAGATTCCTCTCCCCAAGGTTGAGAATGCCGATGACGAGTTTGCGTCGCCGGTGAAGAAGATGAAGACGAGTTCGCGCCATTCTTCTTTGGCTTTGACTTGTTCTTCGGCTGTGGGTGAGGTCGAGAGGGAAGAGATGCTCTTTGGTCGTGAGTGGGAGAGGCATCGTGCTGAGAGGGCGCTTGAGCTGGTCGAGTTTCTCGAGCTTGAGTGTCGCTTGGGTTGTTGCCGCTCTGCTTCTTCTTCCTCTTCTGCTGTTGTCGAGAAGACGAAAGTAGAGAGTCAGAAGACGCAGCCTCAAGATGAAGTCAAACAACAGCAAGAAGAGAAGAAGAAGAACAAGAAGAAGAAACAACAGCCAGGCCGACGAAGCACCATCTTCTGTCCTATCGAAGGCATCTTCCGCACCGTCACCGACCAAGCAGACGAAGAAGAACAACCCGAACCGGATAGGAAATACGCCCGAACCCCATCCGTCGAACCGCCCTCCTTCGCCCTGCAGAGATCCTCACTCGAATCCCTCCTCGAAGCACCCCAACAACCGGCCCAAATCCGCCGCGTGCCCTCGACGGAACCCATCCGCCGCCCACACACCTCAACAGCAATAACAACAACGACGAAAATCCCCCTAAGAGACGAATCAGACGAAAGACCATCCTCCTCTCTCCTCCCCCTCGGTCCGCGCACCCCTTCTTCCCTCACCACCAACAACACCAACACCACCTTCGATCGCGCGAATCCAGCTCTAACACCCACCATGACGCGCGAACAGGCTCTAGCCAAGATCCGCGAGAGGAGGGGAAGGGTCCGTAGCGCCGCTGCTGCCGCTGCTGCCGCGACGCCGAACAGGCTCGGCGATAGGAGACATATGAGTGCCCCTACGCCTACCAGTGTTGCCAGGCCTCGCTCTTGAGAAAAAGGGGGTTCTTCTCTGCTTCCCCCCCCCCCCCCCCCCCCCCCCCCCTCAGCCCCCCCCCCCCCCCCTGCGCGCGTCCCGGAGGA